>MU729608.1:55079-80688 GCA_026770625.1 Nicotiana glauca
AAATCCCACATCTGTAGTCCCAATGTAAATACGGAACCACAGCCAAAAACAACCAAGAAACAAAGTACGAAAGACAAACAACAGATAAAACTAGCCTAGCATGCTTCACGTAGTGCAGTCAAAACAACTTAAGCAATTAGACAGTCAAATCAGCTAAGCATGCTTTTCCTAATCTAGCATAAGTCATAACTTCAAATAGAGTAAAGCAAATAAGAATAAGAACTAAATTTCCATAGTTTAAGTAAAAACTGGGGTTTCATCAATCGGCTCAAGTACGCACTCGTCACCTCACGCACAAGGCACTCAAATATCAAGTAAAATTCTAAGGGGAAAGGTCCCACACACAAGGTTAGACAAGTCACTTACCTCAAACCGGCTCAATATCAATAGGAACCATGCCTTTTCCACGAGTATCCGACTCCAAGTGGCCCAAATCTATTCAATTCAATCACATATCATTAAGAATATTGCAAACAACTGATTCCACTATAAAAATTAAAGCTAGGGCGCGAGAATAGGTAAAATGACCGAAATGACCCTAAATCCAACGTCTCAGAATCAAATAATTTTGACATTTTTAGAACCCTCGTACTCACACGAGTCTAACCATATAAAAATCTCCTAAATTGGAGGTCAAATGCCCACTCAAAACTCAATAGTTTAGCCAATGAAGTTTTACCCCAAATTACCCAATTTTGATCCTAAATTCGAATTACAATGATCTATTTAGCTATATAATGATGTAATATAATGAAAAGGGATTAAAGAAACTTTACCCAATGATTTTCTCTTCAAAACCCTCTCAAAATCGCCTTCTCCGGAGCTCTAAATCGATTTTTCAAACTTATGAAATTAAACCCTCGAAATTGTTTTTTCTGAATAGTCATTTCCACTTCTGTGGAAAAGGACTGCTTATGTGGTCTCACTTATGCGGAAGACTAACTGCTTCTGCGGTTTTCAGCTAAGGGGCAGAGTTCCGCTTCTGTGGAGGAATAACCGCTTCTGCGGTACAGAGTATGCGGAAAATCAATCGCTTTTGCGGTTCCTGAGGGGGAAGACCAATCTCGCTTTTGCGATGAGGAAGCCGCTTCTGCGGCTCCGCTTCTACGGTTCCCAAGCCGCAGAAGCGAAAATACCAGAAGGAATAAAACACCAGCTGCTGCAAAACTTAGAAATTTCCTCCGTTAACCACCCGAAATCATCCCGAGGCCCTCGGGACCCCAACCAAAAGTACCAATACCACCTAATACCCTATTTGAACTTGTATCGATCCTTAAAACACATAAAACAACACCGAAAACCCAATTAAATCAAAGATTCAAGCCAAAGAGATTCAATTTTCTTCCAAATACGCTCTTGATCAAAAACCTAACCAAAACACGTCCGAATGACCTGAAATTTTACGCACACGTCCCAAATGACATGACGGAACTATTGCAACTTCCGGAATTCCATTCCGACCCTCGGTTCAAAAACTTACTATCGGACTGGAAATTTCAAAAATACAAACTTCGGCATTTTAAGCCTAAATGAGCTACGGACCTCCAAAATGCATTCCGGACACGCTCCCAACCCCGAAATCACCTAACGGAGGTAACGAAAATATTGGATTTCCATTCTAAGGTAGTCTTCAAACTGTTCCGGTTACGGACCATTTTTTAACTCTTAAGCTCTCATATAGGGACTAAGTGTCCCAAAATACTCCGTATCCTAACATCGAACATCCCAGTAAACCAAAATAGCAAAAATGAACTTAGAAGAAGCAGTTAATGGGGGAACGGGGCGTAAATTCCAAAAACGACCGGCCAGATCGTTCAGGCAACATGCTATAAGGGTACCAATAAAAAGAATCAAAGTAGTAAAGCAATTTAAACAGCTAAAACAACTTGAACCAATAATAACAAATAAACGCAGCAAACACAAAATACACTGCATCACCCATCGTGCTTTTACTCTCAATCATCACCAGACAATCAATAATCAAAATGTGCACGACATCACCTTTCGTGCTTTACCACTCAACTTCACACGAAAATCAATAATAAAAGCGTGCATGACATCACCCTTCTTGCTTTACCACTCAACATCACCATATAAATAATAGAAAAGTGCACGGCATCACCCTTCATGCTTTACCTCTCTTCCTCACCATATGAAACAACATAAATAATAACAACCCGGCAAGGGCATCATAATTAAATAACTTCGTTTCATCATTTAATTTCACAATAGAAATTCCAACTTGAGCCAATACTCAAACAATATCCAAAACAATGAAAATATAACAAGACTTGTTTATGATGTGTAATAACCAGTTTAAGTAAGAACAATGCGTATAAAGAAACATAACGGTCACAAGTATAAGACTCACTCGCATGCTATGACCGACAACAACATATAGATACTTGTCACCTCACCTATACGTCGTACTTAACAAATAAAAATATAGCAAATAAGGCAACAACACCTAATCCCTCAAGTTAAGGTTATCCACAACACTTACCTCGATTCCACGACCAAACTCAAGCCATAAATACCGCCTTTTCCCTTAGTTTCCACTTCCAATCTGCCCGTATATATTCATAATTAACTTATTATCATCAATTAAAGCTAAAGAAACAAATTCTAATGCATAATTATTGATTTCCCAACAATTTCCCTAAAATTCAAAACTTCGATCGCGAGCTCGCTTGTTCAAAACTCAAAGTTCGGACCAAAACCCAATTACCTATTCACTAACAAGCCCAAATATGCAATTAGTATTGAATCTGACCCCAAATCAAGGTCTAAATTCTCAAATTTGTAAAATTTCCAATTCTCCCAAAATCACTAATTTCTACCCTTAAAGAACAGATTAGGTCTAGAAATCTAATAGTTGCTGACGAAAATTGAGAGAAATGAGTTTAAGAAAACAAACCAACGATTTAGTGTTGAAATCCCTTTTGAAGAGTCACCTAGGTCGAGTTCTATGGAAGAAAATATAAAATTATGGAAGACTCCCATTTTTTATTCTTTTTTTAAAACACAGGACAAACCTTCTTTGTGTTCCCGAGAGGTCGGTCGCGTTCGCGAATCTGCGATCGTAGTGACTTCACATTCGCGAGACACCCTACACATTTGCAAAGGTATGTCTCCCCAACCTTCACATTCGCAAGCCACTTGACGCGTTCGCTTAGAGTGTCCTTCCCCTCCCTAGTTCCCATTCTTCGCGTTCGCGATAGCCTAATTGCGTTCGCGAAGGGTAATGCCCCCAACGCTTTGCGTTCGCGACCAGTACCTCGCGTTCGCATTGAAAGATTTCTCGATCAAACAAATTTACCCTTCGCGATCACGGGAGTTGCTTCGTGATCGCGAAGCACAAAATACTTGTGCACCTGCAACAGCAAAACAACAGAAATCTCTAAGTCTAAAATACCCTGTAGCCTATCAAAAACTCACTCGAGCCCTCGTGGCTTCAACCTAAACACACACACACAAGTCTAAAAGCATTATACGGACTTGCTCGTGCGATCAAATCGCCAAAACAACATCTAAAACTACTGCTTTAGACTCAAAATCAAAGGAATTCTCAAGAACACTTAGTGTTTCCATTCCCCAATCGAGGGTCCGAATCATATCATATAAACTCCGTTTCTCACCAAATTTCACAGACACGACTTAAATACCATACTAAACTTGTATCGGGCTCCAGAATCAAATATTGGCCCAATACCAACAAGATCAAGAATTATTAAATTTCTAAAAATCCATTATATTTTCAGTTTAACAATTTTCTTCAAAAATTCATTTCTCAAGCTAGGGACCTTGGAATTCAATTCCGGACCGTTCACTCATATTGTTGACCTGAGTTAACTCAAATCAATTTTTTAAAGATAAAACTTAATATTTTCTCAAATTTTCACGTAAAGGCTTTTCGGAACCGGGCCTGGGTTATGCACGCAAATTGAGGCGAAAGAAAATGAGGTTTTGAAGACCTCAGAACCTCGAATTGGGTTCTAAAACATGAGATGACCTTAAGGGTCATCATAGTTTGATTTTATTTCTCTCCATGGTCTTTCAATTTCAGTAAGCTTTTCTCTCAATTTTTGTTTTAATTTTCTTCCAATTATTATCAAAGGATACTCTATTAAAATGGTAATTTTATCCGTCTCTCATCTTTCCCATTCCAAAAATCAGACGCAAAGCTGATCTTCTCTTATTCCAACAATCTTCATCAATTTCATACTATAATTTCACTTCGCTTCTTCTTCTCAGCAGTCTATCGCCATTTAAGGTATGCTTTTGTTTAATGTTTTTCCAAATCTTCTTCTAGGTCTCTTCAGATTTTTGAATGTATAGCTGAAATCCATGGTTGTTGTTGCAATGTTTCTGCCTATATGTCTCTTCAATATTCTTAGGCATTCACTTTATACATTTTAATTTGCATGATTGTTATTTTTCTTTAAAATTTCAAAGACTACTCCTTCAATTATTTTCATCTTTCGCAGTTTAGTGTTACATTTTATTTCGCTTATGCTTTTCTTTCCATTTTTTGACAAACTTTTTTCTAGTTTTCTTCGCACTTTCGAGTTTTATTGTTATAATGAGTGACTAATGTTGTCTTTTTCTTCTGATCCTCTTAAATTTTTCACATCTACTCTGCTTAGGGAAGTGAGTTCCCAGGTTGGTAATTTTTTAAATCTCTCGTAAACTAGAAAAGTCTTATTTTTACATATTTCAAGACACTAGATATTTTCACTTCTATACATCTTACTGCATCAAGAGAAACCAAATTGAATTTTACAATTTTTCAGCATAATTCCTCTTCTATTACTTGATATCATGGTATGGCTCTATAACGACCCGGCCGGTCGTTTCATGAGTTACCACACCCTTTCCCCGATTTCTGCTTCTTTATGCTTTGATCATTTGTATTATGTAGTGTGGGGTTCATCAGTTTGAATCTGGAATGATTTTGGGAAAGGTTTGAGACACTTAATCTCTTAAGTTGGTCTTTAGTTGGAAAAGTCAACCGAAAGTTGACTTGTGAGCAAATGATCCTGCAATTTGGGTTTTATGTTTCGAATTGCTTCGGGAGGTGGTTTGGGACTTAGGAATATGATTGAAATGTGTTTTGGAGGTCCGATGAAGATTTAGGCTTGAATTGGCAAAATTGGAATTTTGGAATTTTCCGATTGATAGGGGAGATTTTTATATAGGTTATTGGGGTGATTTCGGATGTTTATCGGAAGTTCGGAACTTGAAAGTTGCAGCTGAAGCTACTGAACATGTCATAATCAGACCTGCGGATTGAGTACCACAGGTGCCGGCCCGTCAATGTGGACGTGAAGTCACAGATGCGGTCAAGAGAGGGAAATCCTGGAGCCGCAAAAGCAGAACTTTGGGCGCACCGGTGATGGCGCAGGTGCAAGAATTTGATCGCAGGTGCGGTGGCTGGGCGAATAAGTGGAATCCGCAGATGCGCACTTCGGACCGCAGGTGCGGGTTCACAGGTTCGATAAAAGGATCAGAGATGCGGTTTTGTTGTGTCGGAACATGTATATTTCACCCTTAACGAAATTAATTTATTTTTCATAACATTTCAAACGGGAAGAAGCTTTCGAGAGCAAATTCAAGGGAGAATTCAAGAGGGTTCCTTAGAGGTAAGGTCCTTGGTCCCTAAACTCATTTTTATGATGATTTTTAAGGTTGTAAGCTTAAAATCTATAGGAAAATCAGTAGCAAATTGGGGATTAGGGCTTGGAAAATTGGAGATCTAAAATTAGGTATTTGAGGACAGATTTTTGTACTTTTGGTATGAATTAAATCATGGGGGGATACGGATTCCATTGATGTAAATTTTGTCGGATTACAAGATGTGGGCCCCAGGGTCGGGTTTGGTCAATTTCGGGAATTGTGATGTAATTTTATTAATTTAGTATGGTTTTCACTCATTTAGCATATATTGATGGTTATGAACTGATTTTGGTTAGACTCGAGGCATTTGGAGGATGAATCGTGAGAAGAGGGCGTCGCGGGCTAGAGTGTTGCTTGGCTTGGGGTAAGTAATGCTTCCGATCTTGGTTCTGCGGGTTCGAAACCCTGAGCCATGTGTTTCATGATTATTATGAAAGTGAGCCATGCCAAGTGACGGGAGTATGGGTGTGCACCGTAGGAAACGCGGGCTGGATCATTCCTGGACACCGCTTAGTGGTTCTTTCTTACCGATATCTGTGCTGTAATTATGTGACTAAGTTGTTGAGTTGTAAATCATGATGATTATCATGTTAAGGCTTCATGCCAATATTATTGAGACCGAAGAGGTTGTTTACTGCTATCATATCATTTATTTTATCGATCTTTTGTGCTTAGTCCTTTTCATGCATATAATATCCTTTTCTGGTATCGATTATGACTATTTGCCATTTTTTATTGTTGATCGGGCAAGTATCATGACATTTAGAGATCGTATGTGAGACTGGTGAGTCATGACTGGGTGAGGCCGAGAGCCTATTATTGAGTGACAGTATGAGATTGGGCTGTACACCACAGCGAGATACTGAACAAGCCATTGTAGGCTTTATTATAGCGCTTGGGCTAATGAGAGAAGCCCCTCCGGAGTCTTTACACCCCTAGTGAGCACAGATGATGATACTGAGGGATGGATCTTCCCTGGGCATGGATCTTGTCCGAAGTATTATGCCGGGAGATGGATCTTCTCTGTGAGGGTTGATTGGCCTGTGTCCTTGGTACTAGATGACTTCGGTCAGTGATGTATAATCCGGGATGGATCTTTCCTGGGCCGGATGGCCACATACAGTACCGAGGGGTTGAGTATTTATGATTGGAGCTTCATGGAACATTGATCATGCTAGTTGTGCGTTGGTATATGTAAAATCTCTAAGTTTTCAACATTCTACTATCTAATTGCATTTAAATACTATTGAGCTTTGCTTGAACTATAAGCATGTCTACTTTTCCTGTTCAGATATATGTTATTACCTATTGAGGTTTGGTCTCTCACTACCTGTCAGTCCATTGGTTGGACTTGTTACTTACTGAGTTGGTGTACTCACATTACCCCCTGCACCTTGTGTGCAGATCCAGGTGTCTCGGGTCAAGCTAGCGGCGGCCGGTTATAGTGTGCGGACTTTCACTTGGAAATTGCGAGGTAGCTGCTTGGCGACCGTAGTTCCGCCTTCTCCTTCCCTATCTTCCTCATGTTTATATGTTGGATATGTTTGGACTGTACTAGTCTTGTTATTTCGAGCAGTGGTAGTAATTTTTGCTCATGACTTGTGACACTCGAGGTTGTGCTTGTATTTTCTTTCCTCTTGTATTGGACCTTCTATTTTATATCATTGGATTTCTGTTAAAAATGATATTTTCTTCAACTTTTTAATTGGAAAATAGAGTAATTGGAAATGAGTGGCTGGCCTAGTTCCACCATAAGCGCCTAGGTTACATAGTTCCGCCTTCTCCTTCCCTATCTTCCTCATGTTTATATGTTGGATATGTTTGGACTGTACTAGTCTTGTTATTTCGAGCAGTGGTAGTAATTTTTGCTCATGACTTGTGACACTCGAGGTTGTGCTTGTATTTTCTTTCCTCTTGTATTGGACCTTCTATTTTATATCATTGGATTTCTGTTAAAAATGATATTTTCTTCAACTTTTTAATTGGAAAATAGAGTAATTGGAAATGAGTGGCTGGCCTAGTTCCACCATAAGCGCCTAGGTTACATAGTTCCGCCTTCTCCTTCCCTATCTTCCTCATGTTTATATGTTGGATATGTTTGGACTGTACTAGTCTTGTTATTTCGAGCAGTGGTAGTAATTTTTGCTCATGACTTGTGACACTCGAGGTTGTGCTTGTATTTTCTTTCCTCTTGTATTGGACCTTCTATTTTATATCATTGGATTTCTGTTAAAAATGATATTTTCTTCAACTTTTTAATTGGAAAATAGAGTAATTGGAAATGAGTGGCTGGCCTAGTTCCACCATAAGCGCCTAGGTTACATAGTTCCGCCTTCTCCTTCCCTATCTTCCTCATGTTTATATGTTGGATATGTTTGGACTGTACTAGTCTTGTTATTTCGAGCAGTGGTAGTAATTTTTGCTCATGACTTGTGACACTCGAGGTTGTGCTTGTATTTTCTTTCCTCTTGTATTGGACCTTCTATTTTATATCATTGGATTTCTGTTAAAAATGATATTTTCTTAAACTTTTTAATTGGAAAATAGAGTAATTGGAAATGAGTGGCTGGCCTAGTTCCACGGGGTCAGTTTTTGGGTGGTGACATGTTGGTATCAGAGCCTAGGTTACATAGGTCTCACGAGTCATGAGCATGTTTAGTAGAGTCTTGCGTATCGGTACCGAGACATCATTATTTATCCTCGAGAGGCTGCACAACCTTTAGCAAAACTTCATATTCTTGAATTCTTGTCGTGTGAAACTGTTTATCCTATAACTAAACTTCTGTTATTCTATTCTCTCACAGATGGTGATGACACGTGCTGTCGGCCAGGATAGGCGACCACCGGCACCACCAGCTAGGGCCACTAGAGGCCGAGGACGGGGTCGAGGCCATGGTAGGGGCTGGGGTGTGGTCCGCACAACAGCGAGGGCAGCACCTACAGATCCACCAGCCGCCCCAGTTCATGATCAGACTCCAGCGAAGGATGCTCCAGGAGTACCAGCTCAGACACCAGCTGTGCCTATTATTATTTTGGGTCTCGACCTTGGCTTCGATTCTAACACCAGTCTTGCTCAAGCCGTCTCAGTCTCTACTACGGTAGCCATTTCCTAGGCCGAGGGAGGCACTAAGACTCCTGCCGCTCGCACACCTGAGTAGGTTGTGCAGGCACTTCAGACACCGGAGGCACCATCAGCCCAGTCGGTTGTAGTTCCAGTTATGCCTAATGATGAGCAGCGTCGACTGGAGAGATTTGGTAGACGTTAACCTCCGAATTTTAGCGGAGCAGAGCATGAGGATGCCCAGGGTTTCTTAGATAAATGCTAGAGAATTCTACGTATAGCATGGATTCTTGCGACTAGCGGAGTTGCATTTAGCACTTTTTCAGTTTTCTAGGGCTACCTTCACTTGGTGGGAGGCGTAGTCCTATTGGTGCACCGCCCATTACCTGGCATCAGTTCTCCATTCTCTTCCTATAGAAGCATGTACGGCATTCCCGCATGAAGGATATGCGCAGACAGTTCGAGTAGCTACGTCAAGAGGGCATGTCTATGATGTAGTATGAGATGAGGTTCTCCAAGTTGGCCTGTCATGCTATCTCGCTAGTTCCCACTAATAGGAAAAGGATCAGGAGGTTTGTTGATGGCCTCAACTATCAGGTATGGATTTTTCTGACAAGAGAGAGAGTATTTGGCGCTTCTTATGAGGAGGTGGTTGATATTACTAGAGAGATTGAGTCAGTTCGTCACCAGAAGCGAGAGGAGAGAGAGGCCAACAGGCCTCGGGGATCTCGTAGCTTTGGTGGTTCTTCTTCGGGAGGTCAGTTTCAGCATGGTAGAGGATGTTCATTTAGGCATGCTCAGCCGGCCTGTTCAGGTAATTGTGGTGAGTCATCAGGCCATGGTTTTCACAAGTTCACATCAGGGTCACTCATCTCTTAGTGCCCTTCCAGCTCAGAGTTCGACTCAGGTACATCAGTCCAGGGCTCATCTATGCGTGGTTCTTCTAGTAGGCATCCCAGTGCACGGGGCTCCCTCTATTCCCCACCGCCATTTACCATTAGAGGTTGCTTCGAGTATGGAGATTTGGGTCATATCAAGAGGTTTTGTCCCCGTCTTACGGGAGGATCATCCCAACAGAGGAGTCAGCCTTCAGCTTTAGCACTAGCTGCTTCCCCACCTGCTCAGTCAGCTAGGGGTGGAGGTCAGTCAGCTAGGGGTCGCCCTACAGGGGCAGGCCGATCAGGTGGTGGTCAGGCCCTTTTCTATGCTCCTCCAGCAAGACCAAATGCTATTGCTTCAGATACTGTGATCACATGTATTATCTCAGTCTGCTGCAGAGATGCCTTTGTATTATTTATTCCGGTTTTACTTTCTTTTATGTGTCATCATATTTTGCCCTTTATTTTGATACGCCCTGCGAGTCTCTCATTTCTTCTGTTCATATCTCTATTCCAATGGGCGATACTTTTATGGTAGACCGTGTATACTAGTCGAGTGTTGTGTCTATTGCGTTTCTTGAGACCCCAATGGATCTTCTGTTTCTTTGCATGGTGGACTTCGATGTGATATTGGGTATGGATTGGTTATCTCCGTGTTGGGCTATTTTGGATTGTCACGCCAAGACACTAACTTTAGCTATGCCGGGTGTGCCACGAATTGAGTGGCGAGGTTTGTCTAATTATGATCCCAGTAGGGTAATTTCATTCTTGAAGGCCCAACATATTGTTGGGAAATGTTGTCTTTCATACTTAGCATTTGTGAGGGATGTCAGTGCAGAGACTCCCAGCATTGATTCTATTCCACTTATGAGGGATTTTCCTGATGTGCTTCCTGCAGTCCTACCGGACATGCCACCGGATAGGGATATTGATTTTGGTATTGAACTGGTGTCGAGCAATCAGCCCATTTCTATTTCACCGAATCGTATGGTACCAGTGGAGTTGAAGGAGCATCTTCAGGAACTCCTTAATAAGGGGTTTATTCGGCATAGTGTTTCATCGTGGGATGCTCCTGTCCTATTTGTGAAGAAGAAGGATATCACTATAAGGATCTGCATTGATTACAGGCAGTTGAACAAGGTTACAGTTAAGAACAAATATCCCATACCTCACATTGATGATTTGTTCGACCAGCTCCAGTGGGCGAGGGTGTTTTCCATGATTGATCTCTGTTCAGGGTATTACCACCTGAAGATCAGGGACTCAAATATTCTGAAGACAACTTTCAGGACCTGATATGGTCATTATGAGTTCCTTTTAATGCCCTTTGGGCTGACTAATGCCCTAGCAGCATTCATGCATTTAATGAACAGTGTGTTCCGGCTGTATCTTGACTCATTTCTCATAGTTTTCATTGATGATATTCTGGTATACTCGTGTAGTCAGGAGGAGCACGCGGAGCATTTAAAAGTGGTATTGCAGATATTGAGAAAGGATAAACTTTATGAAACGTTCTCCAAATGTGAGTTTTGGCTCAGTTTAGTGGATTTCTTGGGGCACGTGGTGTCCAGCGAGGGTATTCAGGTTCATCCGAAGAAGATAGAGGCAATTTAGAGTTGGCCCAGGCCGTTCTTAGCCACAGAGATTCACAGTTTTCTTTGATTCGCGGGTTATTACCTTCGGTTTGTTTAGGGATTTTCATCCATTGAATCACCCTTGACCAAGTTGACTCAGAAGGGTACTCCATTCCAGTAGTCAGATGAGTGTGAGGTGAGCTTTCAGAAGCTCAAGATTGCCTTGACCACGGCTCCAGTGTTAGTTTTACCATCAGCTTCAGGTTCATATACGGTGTATTGTGATGCATCAAGAGTGGGTATTGGATGTGTGTTGATGTAGGAGGGTAGGGTTACTGCTTATGCTTTCTATCAGTTGAAGCCCCTTGAGAAGAACTACCCCATTCATGATTTAGAGTTGGCTACCATTGTTCACGTGTTAAAGATTTGGAGGCATTAGTTGTATGGTGTGTCTTGTGAGGTGTTTATTGATCATCATAGCCTCAAACATTTATTCAAGCAGAAGGATCTCAAGCGGAGATGATTAGAGCCGTTGAAGGATTCTTACATCACTATCCTATATCATCCGGGAAAGGCCAATATAGTGGCTGATTCCTTGAGCAGAAAGGCGGTTAGTGTTGGCAGTTTGGCATATATTCCTGTTGAGGAGAGACCTCTTGCAGTTGATGTTCATGCTTTGGCCAATTGGTTCGTGAGGTTGGATATTTCGGAGCCCTGTCGGGTATTAGCTTGTGTCATTTCTCAGTCTTCCTTATTTGACCGCATCAGAGAGCGACAATATGATGATCCTTACTTGCTTGTCCTTAACGACAAAGTTCAGCATGGTGATGCCAAAGATGTGATTATTCGTGATGATGGGGTATTGCGAATGTAGGGCCGGCTATGGGTGCCCAATATTGATGGGCTTTGGGAGTTGATTCTGGATGAGGCCCATAGCTCGCGGTATTCCATCCATCCGGATGCCGCGAAGATGTATTAGGATTTGAGACAGCATTACTGCTGGAGAAGAATGAAGAAGGACATTGTGGGATTTGTAGCTCGGTGCTACAATTGCAGCAGGTGAAATATGAGCATAGAGACTGGGTGGCTTACTTCAGCAGATAGAGATTCCAAAGTGGAAAAGAGAGCGATTACCATGGACTTTGTAGCTTGGCTCCCAGGGACTTTAAAGAAGTTGCGATGGTATTTTGGTAATTGTAGATCGGCTGACCAAGTCCGCGCACTTCATTCCTATTTGTACTACCTATTATTCGAAGCGATTGGCAGAGATCGCTTGCATGGTATCCCAATTTCCATCATTTCTGATAGGGGCACTAAGTTTACTTTGCGGTTTTTGAGGGTCGAGCAAAGAGAGTTGGGTACTCATATCGAGTTGAGCATAGCTTTTCACCTTCAAACGGACGGGCAGTCCGAACGCACTATTCAGATATTGGAGGACATGTTGCACGCTTGTGTGATTGACTTTGGTGGTTCATGGGATCAGTTACTATCGCTCGCAGAGTTTGCTTAAAATTATCAGTCGAGTATTGAGATGGCTCCATATCAGGCTTTGTGTCGGAGATAGTGTAGATCTCCAGTTGGTTGGTTTTAGTGTAGATCTCCAGTTGGTTGGTTTGAGCCGGGTGAGGCTAGGCTTTTGGGAAAAGACTTATTGCAGGATGCTTTAGACAATATGAAGGTGATTCAGGAGCGGCTTCATACAGCGTAATTGAGACGAAAGAGCTATGCCGACAGGAAGGTCCGTGATGTGTCCTATATGGTTGGGGAGAAAGTTCTACTGAAGGTGTCACCCATGAAAGGTGGTATGAGATTTGGGAAGAAGGGTAAATTGAGTCCTTGGTTCATTGGGCCTTTTGAGGTGCTTAGGAGGATTAGAGAGGTGGCTTATGTGCTTGCTTTTTCACCCAGCTTGTCGAGTGTGCATCCGGTGTTTCATATTTCTATAGTGCGGATTACATTAGGGATCCGTCTCATGTTCTGGATTTCAGCACGGTTCAGTTAGAGGGAGATTTTTGACTTATAGTGTGGAGCCAGCAATGATTCTAGAGCGTCAGGTTCGAAAACTGTGGTCGAAGGACATAGCTTCAGTGAAAGTGCAGAGGAGAGGTCAGCCCGTGGAGAAGGCTACCTAGGAGATCTAGCGGGAGATGTGGAGCATATATCCACACCTATTTGAGGCTTCGGGTATGTTTCTTGACTTGTTCGAGGACGAACATTTGTTTAAGAAGGGGGAGGATGTAACGACCCGGCCGGTTGTTTCATGATTTACCACCCCGTTTCCCCTATTTCTGCTTCTTTATGCTTTGATCATCTGTATTATGCAGTTTCGGGTTAGTTGGTTTGAATCTGGAATGGTTTTGGGAAAGTTTTGGGAAAGTTTTGAGACACTTAGACTCTTAAGTTGGTCATTAGTTAGAAACGTCAATCGAAAGTTGAATTGTTAGCAAACGATTTCGCAATTTGGGTTTTATGTTTTGGATATCTTCGGGAGGTGATTTGGACTTAGGAGATTGATCAGAATGTGTTTTCCAGGCTCGGGGTAGATTTAGGCTTGAATTGGAGAAATTGGAATTTTGGCATTTTCCGGTTGATAGGGGAGATTTTGATATAGGGTCGGAATGGAATATCAAAAGTTGGAGTAGGTCCGTTGTGTCATTTGTGACGTGCGTGCAAAATTTCAGGTCATTCGGATGAGGTTTGATAGACTTTTTGATCAAAAGAGGAATTTGAAAGTTTTTAGAGTTCTTAGGCTTTAATCCCTGGTTAAATTGATGTTCTGTTGTTGTTTTAGGTGTTTCGAAGATTGGTGTAAAGTTGGATAGTGTTATATGACTTGTCTATAGTTTTGATTGAGGTCCCGGGGGCCTTGGGGTGATTTTGGATGGTTATCAGAAGTTTGGAACTTGATAGTTGCGGCTGAAGTTGCTGAACATGTCATAACTAAACCTGCGGATTGAGGACCGCAGGTGTGGGCACGCAGAAGCGGACGTGGAGTAGTGGATACGCTCAAGAGAGGAAAAGGCTTGAACCGCAGAAGTGGAACTTTGGGCGCAACTGCGAGAATTTGATTGTAGGTGCGGTGGCTGGGTGGATAAGTGGAATCCGCTGATGCGCACCTCAGACCGCAGGTTCGGGTCCACAGATGCGATAAAACGACCGGAGACGTGGTTTTGCTGGGTCAGAACATGTATATTTCACCCTTCGCGAATTTGGGTTATTTTTCATAACATTTCAAATGGGAAGAAGCTTTAGAGAAAAAATTCAAGGGAGAATTCAGGAGGGTTCCTTAGAGGTAAGGTCCTTTGTTCCTAAACTTTTCGTAAGCTTGAAATCTATGGGAAAATCAGAAGCAAATTAGGGGTTAGGGCTTGGGAAATTAGAGACCTAAAATTAGGGATTTGAGGTGCCATTTGTGGTCGGATTTTGGTACTTTTGGTATGAATGAACTGGTGGGGGGATAAGGATTCCATTGATGTAAACTTTGTTAGATTCCAAGATGCGGGACCGGGGGTTGGGTTTGGTCAATTTTGGGAATTATGTTGTAATTTGATTAATTTCCTATGGGTTTCCCTCCTTTAGCATATATTGATGGTTATGAACTGATTTTGGTTAGACTCGAGGCATTTCGAGGACGAATCAAGAGAAAAGGGCATCGCAGGCTAGAGTATTGCTTGGCTTGAGGTAAGTAATGCTTCCAATCTTTGTTCTGCGGGTTCAAACCCCGAGCTATGTGTTTCATGATTATTATAAGGGTGAGTCATGCAAAGTGACGGGCGTATGGGTGTGCACCGTGGGAAACACGACCTAGATTATTCCAGGACACCGCTTAGTGGTTCTTTCTTAACAATATCTGTGGTGTACTTATGTGACTAAGTTATTGAGTTGTAAATCATGTTGATTATCATGTTAAGGCTTCACGACAATATTATTGAGGACCAAGAGGTTGTTTCTTGCTGTCATATTATTTATTTTATAGATATTTTGTACTCAATCCTTTTCATACATATTATATCCTTTTCCAGTCTCGATTATGACTATTTGCCACTTTTTATTGTTGACCGAGCTAGTATCATGATATTTAGAGCCCATATGTGAGACTGGTGAGTCATGACTAAGTGAGGCGGAGAGCCTGTTATTGAGTGACAGTATGAGATTGGGTTGCACACCGCAGCGAGATACTGAACAAGCCTTTGTAGGCTATGTTATAGCGCTTGGGCTAATGAGAGAAGCTCGTCCGGAGTCTTTACACCCCAGTGAGCGCAGATGATGATATTGAGGGATGGATCTTCCTTGGACATGGATTTGGTCCGAAGTATTATACCGGGAGATGGATCTTCTCTGTGAGGCTGAATTGGCCTGTGTCCTCGGTACTGGATGACTATGGTCAGTGATGTATATTCCGGGATGGATCTTCCTTGGGCCGGATGGCCATATATAGTACCAAGGGGTTGAGTACTTGTGAGCGGAGGTTCATAGAACATTGGTCATGCTAGTTGTGCATTGGTATATGTAAAATCTCTGAGTTTTGAACTTCGTACTATTCAGTTGCATTTAAATACTATTAATCTTTGCTTGAACAATAAGCATGTCCACATTTCCTGTTCAGATATATGTTATTACCTGTTCAGTTTTGGTTCGTCACTACCTGTCAGTCCATAGGTTGGACTTGTTACTTACTGAGTTGGCGCACTCACGTTATCCCCTGCACCTTGTGTGCAGATCTAGGTGTCTCGAGTAACGGTAGCAGCTGCTGATTATGTTGTGCGGACTTTCACTTGGAGATTGCGAGGTAGCTGCTTGGTGATCATAGTTTCGCCTTCTCCTTCCTTATTTTCTTCTCGTTTATATGTTGGATATTTTCAGACCGTACTAGTCTTGTTATTTCGAACAGTTGTAGTAGTTTTTGCTCATGACTAGTGACACCCGAGGTCGGGCTTGTATTTTTTTCCCGCTGGTTTTGGAACTTCTATTTTTTTATCATTGGATTTGTGTTAAAACATGATGTTTTCTTAAACATTTCAATTGGAAAATAGAGTAATTGGAAATGAGTGGCTGGCCTAGTTCCACGATAGGTGCCATTATGACCGGGTCGGTTTTTACGTCATGACAGGCTCCTCATTTTTTAGTTTTTGTTTCTTATCCGTATGTATTCTATGTTTTGGATATTTATGCTTCTGCAACTGTGAAAGAATTCCCTAGCAAAAGTTTAAATTTGTATTCTTCATTTTGGCTACAAAAATTAAAAATGTAATTCAAGCCTCAATCCTTAAAAAAATATTAAGGGAATAGAAAAGTTGCAGAGATATCGAATATGAATCATAACAATGATGAGCACTTTGAAAAATTATATGCTGACAAATTAAGAGGACTAAGAGATGTGCATTACATAAACTAAACTTTCTGTACGTTAAATTTCTTGAAATACCACTTTATTATTTTCAAGATACGTCATCATCGGTTTCTTTTAAAGACTGCCTTCCTAATCTTGTGCAAGAGATCGGGGATTTACATACATCTTTCTTTGTTACTCATCTAATTTAGGAGATCCATTCCAATGAAAGAGCGTTCTTAAATTTTTAAAATTCTATTTACTAGGTCAGAAGTTGATTAGATCGTATATGCAAACTGATTGATAATTTTAATAAAAAGTCCTTTTTGATGGAATGGAATTTTAGACCCCACACGACCGAAAGACTTGGAGTAGCTAAGAGGGCTTTTTTTAACTTTACTTTGTTGAGAAAGATGGTCATCTAATTAAAATTTATTTCCTCTTTTTAAGTGTTGGGACAAACTGATAAGACCAGTATTTTGACATAGCAATTTAAGAGATTTGAAACAGTTGCAATATATCCATGGCTTTGTCAAGTATTTATATACTAATAGATGTTGAATCTTTTACTAGGATCAGTTAAAGAAATATTAAAATGGTATATTCTAGAGGTATTGATTTTATCTCCTCTAACCAAAACCATTGATTGTATAGACAATGCATCTCAGACGGTCCATTAAAATGCAAGTTGGTTTTGTCTCTTATCACATCTATGCCTCCTAAATTACACTTTTGTGCTTGATTGTTTTATTTTTTATTTGATCATATCTTACTTGCTTAAAACATTCTTCGATTTGTTGTTTGTTATGCATACTTATTGTCGTATATGTATTGTCTCTACAGAAAGATTGAAATTAAAATATTATTTTTCCTTTGAGGTGATATCTTGGGTTATAAATTGAATATTATAGTAGAAATGAAGAAGGTTAATCAGTCTTGTAAACATGCATTATAGTTAGCTAGATCATTAATCCATGTTATATAAACAGATTAAGTTCTTGTATTTTTAAGTTTTAAAGTAAGAAATATAAAGTTTTCAAAAAAAATGGTGCATCCGGCGCATTGTCACGACCCATTTTCCGTAATAGGTCATGGTGGCACCCGACACCTTTGTCAGGCCAGCCAAATGCGGAAATGTGATTTAATTCTCATTTTTTTATTTAACCAAAGACAGTATAATAGATTTTTCAAATAAAGGAAAGGCCAGTAGAGACCATAATGTGCCAAATGACAATACAACCCAAAAATGAATGTCTACTAACGTGTGTGCCATAACCTGGTGTCACAAATTATGGACAACTAGTAGAATATACACAAAAGAATACTATACTATCCTACTATCTAAATCAGGATAGACAGAAATAAAAATACAGAGAAAAGACTTGTTCGACTGCGGATCGGCATGAAAAGAAGCAGCTCACCGTAGAAGTCCCAGATGTGCTCACTGATACGCACCCGAATGATGCCCAGATCCACCTGCCTTAGATCCTGTACATTTAAGTACAGAAGCGTAGCATGAGTAAATAAACAACATGTACCTAGTAAGTATCCCGCCTAGTCTCGAAGAAGTAGAGACAAGAGGTCGACTTGATACTTACTAAGGTCAAGATAATATAATAATAATGTGAGATATACAGCATAAGGATTTCCAATAATACAAGTTTAAAAGAAAAATCATATTCATGTTCTTGACCATAATTTAATTACCACTTTTCCCTTTTTCATATTAAACAAGTGAGCATGTCATGTCTAAACGTAAGCATAAAATTATGCGCAATCACTCCGAGGTCGAAGGCCCGCTCCAACAGAAAATAAATTGTTCACTGCCGAGGGTCGAGTGGCCCGAACCATAGATGCATCTATTCTCACCGAGGCAATCGGCCCGATCCATAATCATCAAGAGAAATATCAAGAATACACATAAGGCTCAATTATATACAAGGAAATTCCTACCAAGGCTCAACAAGTTAATATGTTCACTTTTTCATTTCCTCAAGTCTCTAGCAAATCATAAACGATCATATCTATAATATAAAATAAGAAATATTTCCCAATTAGGCATAATGTTGGTCCTAAACTACCCAAAAAATTATCATTTTAGTAGCTACGCATGGACTCTCGTCACCAAGTACGTACGTAGCCCCCGCATTTAACAACAATTACTCATTTATAATCCTATGGTGATAATTTTCTCTTACAAGGCTAGAAAGGAAACTCACCTCACTCTGAAGCGCACCTCCAATATCAAGAACAAGCCCCAAACCCTCAATTTGAAGCCGAACGAGCACAAACTAATTAAAATAAAGCAAGAACTAGTCAATAAAGGCTTATAAGGTTGAATTCTAACTATTTAAGAACTATTTAAGGACTATTTAAGGGCCCGCGTGCCCGGATTCCTATATTTTTTTAAGGAAGTTGTTCTCTATCACCTAAGGATCATAAATATATGATTTCTAGATCATTACATAACAAATTCCATGCTTAAATCTTAATTTTGCTAAAACCCTAGGTGTAGCTCTAACCCTTGATTTTTCACTAAATTTTAGTGTTTAATCTATCTAATGTCCATGTAATTTAACTCATAATGGTAGAAGATTGCCTACCTTGCAATAATATGGGGAAACCCTCTCTTTGGAACCACCAAAATCGCCCCAAGTGTGGAAGGAGATATGATAAAAATGGCTTTGGGTTTGAATTAAATGAACCCTTCTACCCGGCTATTTCTGCTTCTGCGGAAGGATTCCCGCTTCTACGGGGTCCGCTTTTGCGGTAAAGGGCTGCTTTTGTGGAAATGAACAAGGAATCCTAGACCGCTTCTGCGGTCAGGATCTCGCTTATGCGAGTCCGCTTCTACGAAAGCCCAACCGTTTCTGCGGTACTGGGACCTGGGAAGGTGGACCGCTTCTGCGGTCGCTGGGCCGCTTTTGTGGTTTCTCCTGGGCCTAGCCCCTTCCGCTTTTGCGATGAACAGGCCAAATTTTCGGTACCGCTTTTGCGGTCGAAGAACCGCAGATGCGGTTATGACAGAAGCAGCAAAGTTCAATCTTTTTTCAAGTTTCAACTTCACTCGAGCCTTGCTCGTTTGACGCTCTGGGCTCCCGTGCCTCGTCCGAACATACCGACAAGTTTAAAATTATGAGGCGGACCTACTCGAGCCCTTGAAATACTCAAAACAACGCTAAATCGAGGAATCAAACACCAAAACCCATTGAACCAAATCATTGAACTTCAAGTTCTTAATTTTCTTCCAACAGGTCAAAACACCCTTAAACTACTCGGATTGACACTAAATTTTACGGGTAGGTCATAACTGATATTTCGGACCTGTACCAAGTTTCGGAATCAAAATCTAAGCCCGGTAACCAGGAAAACAATAATTTCTTAGTTTATTTAAATCTTTAAAATTTCAATTTAACAATTTCACAGAAAAATTTATTACTCGGGCTAGGGACTTCGGAATTCGATTCCGGGCATATGCCCAGGTCCCATATTTTTATACGGACCCTCCAGGATTATTAAATCACAAATCTGGGTCCGTTTCCCAAGAAAGTTGACCGAAATCAAACATGACCTTTTTAGAGAAACATAAAGAAGCAATTGGACTTATTCTTACTCAAAATTCTTCCAACTTCCGAATCACCCGTCCCCGCAAGTTATAAATTAGTTAAAGCATGTGCAAAAATTTTTTATTTAAGGGAACAGGGTTCTAAAATATAAAACAACCAGTCGGGTCGTTACACACATGAAGTGATTTGCAAGTTGTCTTCAAGAAAATATTTATTAAACTATTTTGGGTTCTATTCCTTTTGGGTATCTGTTACTTTTAGTTAAAAGCTATAATTAATTTGAGAAATAAGCTGCTAATGACACACTGCGTGAAAGAAAGATTTGTATAACCTGTCTATTTGTTGATTATGAAAAGCAACTAAATCTTTTTACTTAGATCCATACTTCTTCATTACTCAAACTTCATAAGAGAATTTTGATCAAGTGTTGAGTCAAAAGCTGTCTTGCACTTCACTAAGCTATAATTATAGAAATCTTGTGCATAAATTTTTCCTGTAATTAGATAGTTATGATCTATTGTTGAAACCTTAGTTGTGTATATATTTCTTAGTTTCATTTATTTCAATTCAATTTGAGCCAAATGATGAGTGTTGAAAAATTGTGGTGAAGTTTATAACTGGGCCTTTTAAATTCTGATGTTGCTATAGCTCTATGCCATACAGTTTGAAGCTGAATATTCTGATTTAATGTAGTATGCAAGATGACTAGGAAGTGATAGTAGGTAGACAATTGATCACATAAAATTACATTCGTTGAGTTAAGAGGTGTGTGTAAGAAATTTATGCTCTATTCATTTATTCTTTTGATGAGAATTGTTTTTTGTTCATGTCCTCTATCTAAAGTTAGCAAGATCCACCACTGGTACTTTGAATGGCCACGCTCAATGCAGTTAAATTTTTGCTACTCAGTGATTGTTATTTGAATCTGTAGGTAATATCATGTAGATTCATTTTCTTCGTTTCGATTTCAAATTCAATTTTAGGGTTGTTTGACATAAACTTTATATATTTGATTGATATCTTTATTTGTGCTTATCTATGAAGATCTGTATGTGACTTTGGTAATATTACTTTTTTGGAAGTCACTTAAGAACAAGTATCTGATTTCACGTTGCCTCATATATCACTAAGCTGGTGAATCTATCTTTTTTGCGAAAAGTCATTATAAGAATATTACGAGAGATAGCTATATTTTGTGAAGGTCCTTTTCTAGATTGTGCCAGAAATGTAGAATATATGGATGGATATCTAGCTTATCCAGAAGGATAAGTAGTGCAAGTCCCTCGAGCCATATGCACATTTTAGCGCTATGCTGGTTATGCTAATTGGAGGCATTTAAAATTTATATTAGCCAATATAGTAAGCTACTAAATAAAAATTTCTTATCATCTCATCCAACGATGATAGAAACTTTCCAGATTTCAATGATTATAAATCAATTGTATGGCTTTACAGAATGCAAAATAAAGATAAGAAATTGCTTTGGTGGCCATAATGGTAGCAATAGTAAAAATGACAGGAGATCGAGTAGAGGTTAACATTAAATAAAATCGACAAGAAAAATCAATATGGTTCTATATACTTGTGGGGTGATGGGTTCCATTAGCGCCTCATGTCATGTCTTTTAAGCATTGTAGTTTCTTTTTTGCTTTTGAAGTAGGAATATGTTATGTTTATTTATGGAATTTAGCTTTTTTTTTTATTTTAAACTTGTAATTTCAAATAGAGTAAACTGTCATGCCAAAGAATTTTTTTATGTATTGTGTAGTGTATACAACCAAATATTATATATTTTGTATTTGTATGATGTTTTATATTCAGCTATTCAGTTTCACTGTTGCAACTATTATAATTAATTTTCTGCTATAATCAATTTTTTGCTTGTGTGAAATATAAATATACTACCACCGTAGAAGTGTTCCCCGTGTTGGGCCCGTGATACCAGGGGTAATTATAATCTAGTATATATCTATCTATAATTAAAATGAGGGGAAGAATCATTCTCATTAAGCCAAGTGACATCATTATAATAGGTCACTTTGCACTTTAGGACAATCCTCCAAAAAAATAGGAGAAGATTATTTAAAAAGATAAATTAGATTTCTTTATTTTTAAAATATTAAAGATTTTCTTATTTTAAAAATTTAACTGCTTTTTCTTAAAGCCTACGTTCTTTAATCTTTAAATTTGAAAAGGAAATCTGATTTAGATTGTTATTTAAAAATTAAACATTAATTACACATTTTAAAACATATGTTTTTGACTCTTTAACTTTGAAAGAGCTTTATTTAATTCAAATTTTATTTATTTATTTTAATAAAATTAACTGATTTTAAAATATACATCTTAAAAATTTACTGATTCTAAAGTATGAACATCTGCTTTAAACCATGAAGACTATTTAAAAAGCTAAATCAGATTTATTTATTTTAAAATTACTAAAGATTTCTTTATTTAAAAAAGTTACATGATTTTAAAGCTTACGTTTATTAATCTTTAAATTTGAAAAGGAAATCGAATTTACATTGTTATTTAAAACATTAATTGCACATTTTACCTTGCCCTAAATTATCTCTACAAAATAACAGAGTGTCCTCAACTATCTAAACCACAATTGAAACGCACGACTCAAACCCACTACTCGGTAACAACTGCTCAAACTGCAAACTTATATTTCATGCGAGTAACTGCGGTATTTCAATTCTTATCTTCCTACTGCTATCAAAAATTAAAGAAAACCTATGGCCTATGCAAAGAATGACCGCTCACAGTGATTTCATCAAGGATATAACAGTAACTATTTCAAAAATGCAATGAAAGTTGAAAGTTCGGGTTGTCCGTCTATGAGAAGTACCAGATCGTTATAATTCAGGCATTACATTCTCGATTGAATTGGTTCTATGAGATGAAAAGGTAACAAGAGAAATTTTTTCACGAATATGCTTTAAGATATCTACATCCTCGACATATATATCTTTTAACGAATTCCTCATATTTCTAACAGAGAAACAGTTTCTCAAGTAAAAATTTGGAGTTTTTGCTCAGTTTGTTGGGTGCGTATCTCTTTATTGTCTCACTTTCTCTTTAAGAGGCTTCACTCATTCATCCAAACTTTCATCTGTTGCTTTGTGAATTCTGGAGAATATTTACTCTCTCTTTAATTCTTAAGTTGCATATTTCAATTATTTGCTTTTTGTGTTTGAGTTATTAATTCGTTCAAGTCTACTGAATAAAAGTACTATTAGTATAAATTATGTTTCAAATCTAGAGTAGTTCCTCTATTTATGTGACTTGTTAATTCATTCAAGTCTATTGTTGAAAAGTAAATTTAGAGTTCTTCATGTGTTTGTTTGACTTACTATTTATTTAAACTCTGTTATTTATAAGTTGTATTAGTAAACTCTATTATTAGTTACTCTGTATTTTTTTGTTGCTAATTTGTTAGACTTTCTTTGTAATTCTTACTTGATGAATGTTTCCTAACAGTCATTTATTAAACTGTCATAGTATGGATATACATAATTATCATGCTGTGTCAGATTTACTTGGTACCAATATTATATTTGTGTGGTCATCATGTTTGACTCATACTACTACAACAAAAATAACCCAGTATAATTCCACTTAGTGGGGTTTGGAAAGGGTAGTGTGTACGCAGACCTTACCCCTACCCTGGGGTAGAGAGGCTGTTTCCAAATAGACCCCCGACATCCTTCCCTCCAAGAACTTCCCACCTTGCTCTTGGGGAGACTCGAACTCACAACCTCTTTGTTGGAAGTGGTGGTTGCTTACCATCATAGCAGCCCTTCACTATTATTTACAATAAAAACTTCTTTGTCCAATCTTCGTTCAAAAGCATAATCAACCCAAAAATTGTAAATGTGGAGTTTTATCTCTATTTCTTTTACTTATTAATTTATTCAATTGTATTATTGAAAAGTAGTATTAATATAAATTCAAGTATTCAAGTGTATACTGCATAAGATAGATTACTATACAAATTTTTAATTTTTCTTACTTAATGTAATTTGTAGGGCGATCGAATACGCTTCTACTGGAAAGTCGATTTTGCCTTTTTTCAAAACCAAAATTAATGAGCTTGGTTTATATCTTATGGCGAACTTTATCGTTTTCAAAATAAGGAGAGGTTCAACACCACAAAACATAGGTTGATGCTGACATTTACTCAAGGAACGACTAAACAACAGATCCATTTTTCCCTATGAATATCCTTGATCTACGACCATATGATCAATTGATAAATAAGATTGATGTGATCGAGACTGAATTATTCGGTAATAATAACTTTTACCTTAAATTTCTAATTATGAACTTTTCTGCAATTTGTTTTAACATCTTCTTTTTCTTTAGATGTGATCGGAGAAATCGTCAGTTTTAGTGAGGTGAACACGCACAAACAAGGTGGAATTTCGAGGAAGTTTATGGATATCGAACTAGAAGATGATGAGTTAATATGGAATTTTATCATATTTTGTTCTTATTAGAATGTTTGGTTAAGTTGATTAATACTTATTCAACTAATGAGGTATATATAACTCATTGTGCAGACATGATGACACATCATTTTTCCCCTGATTTAAACACAGTACGTATATTATAAAAAATGTACCTCAGTTATATTCTTTATTTAAGATCTTTTTCATATACACTTTATCCTTTACTTCTATTATCCGGAAAAGGGTCAGATTTGCCCTTGAACTATTCGTTTTGGTACAATAATGCCCTCCATCCACCTATTGGGCCAAATATGTCGTTCCATTAATGTTTTTGGCTTACAAATGCCCCTCCATTAATGTTTCTGATATCAACTTGTCACAACCCAATCTCCATACCCGATCGTAATGGCGCCTCTCGTGAAGACAAGACCAGCCAACTAACCCAATTCGTTTCATTAACACTTACTAAACATAAATAGATAGAAAATGCAATATAAAGAACATTAATTATCAACATTATAGCCTAACTCAGCCCGACCGGCGTGTCACAAGTCACGAGCATCTAGGAGGTTCTTTATTACAGTTTCAAAGTCTATGATACATAAAATAAAGATCTAGAAAATCAAGAAGAAGAAGAAACTCGGTGCCACGAACGCCGGCGGTCACCTTGCTTAGCTATGATAGCAACACCTTCAATCCGCTATTAACCCGCTACCGGGTGATCAATACCTGCAATTGCACGCGAGGTGCAGGGAGTAAAGTGAGTACTTCCAACTCAGTGGTAATAAAAGCGAATAATATCTGAGCTATAAGAAAACACATATGAGCACTCCAAAATGCTATAAAAGACTGTTCAACTCTTTGAGGAAAAATAGTAAAACTGTAATACCAAGAAAATCCTTTAGAAAATCTCAAGCTCAGTTACAAATCTCTTTTAAAAAATATGCCTTTTCAACAGTTGCAAAAATAATTTCTACAAGTAGGAATTAATCAGAAATCTGCCCCTCGGGCTCAGTATCAACCTCTCAGTGCAGTATCAGCCCCGCGGGCTCACTCCCAACTCACAAA
>MU729611.1:5945-16268 GCA_026770625.1 Nicotiana glauca
GCTGTAGGAGTCTGAACCCCCACAGTGAGCGCCGGGTACCCAATGGATCGGGCTACGCACCGTAGCGATCATGTGCATTGCATTCATGCATTGATATATTTATCTGTTTTGAATGTTTCTGTTAGCTGTTGTTACACTGTTAAACGTGTCGGAGTACTGTTCTTAGCTTTACTTTGTGCTATATTTTGGGATTTCTTACTGTCAGACATTATATATGTCTATTACCACTGAGTTGGAAGTACTCACTTTACTCCCTGCACCTTGTGTGCAGATTCAGGTACTCCAGGAGCTATCTGAGCTTATTGCTGTTCTTCAGAGCTTTTACACGAATTTGTCGAGGTAGCTGCCTGACGTCCACAGGACCCGACTTCTCTCCTATTTCCTGTTATTTGATTTTTCCGCGTACTTCAGACTATGTTGTTTTACAGTATACTTTGCTATTCTGGTATAGGCTCTTGACTCATGACCCCCAGGTCTTTGGGAGGTGGTTTTGTATTGTTGATTTTTGGATTTATTTCTATCTTTCAGTTATGCTTCTAGTTTAAATGCTATTAATGATTTTCAAACAAATGGTTTTGAGCTTTATGCTCGGGTTGAGAGTGAAATTGGTCGGGCTTGCCTAGCAGTTGTGTTGGGCGCCATCACGATCGGGTATGGGGTCGTGACAGACGCTTGGTCTGATTCATACGGGGTCATGATACGTAGGCAATCTACATAAGATTCGACCGTAATCCTAAGAAAAAGAGAAAAAGAGAAATGCGAGGGAAAAAAAAACAAGAGAGAAAAGAAACACAAAAAGAAGAAAATAAGGCATTGAGAGAAAAACTCTGGCCAAAGAAAAGAAAAAGCAGAAAATGAAAATAGAGAAGCAGGAAAAGAAAATGAAAGAAAACAAAACAAGAAGAGAAAGAAAAGAGGAAAGTAATAAGAAGAAAAGTCGGGATGATGCATGCAACCGAAGCAAACATGTAGATATCCATTTAACTGTATAGGTGCATTGCACTCCAATGTGCAGTTACTTATCTGTTATTTGTTTCATATTAACCGTTTGTTGCTGTCACTTCCCAGCTGAGTATTTTAGAAACCTTGGTTGGTTTGTGGTAAACTAGCCTGGCATCGATACTTCACCAGATCCAAAGGAAAAACGGAGATGTCGTCTGAAATGACCTTGCCTGCAGTCCCCATACCTGAAGATAGCCCAATCTCTGGGATCCCGGCCTCTAAATCCTATACAGCTGAAGAAAATCGGATCCTGCGCTTGCGTTTGATGGAAATGTAGGATGCTTGGAACAACGGGAAGGAACCCCCAAGCAATATCCCCGGATTCCCGGAGTTGTTCCCAAGATCTGGAGGGGTTACTACTGTCCCCATCAGCCGCCCAAATGTTCCTCTGAGTCAACCTACCATGACGGTTAACTTTTTCGGAACACCCTCTGAGGATCATCCCCAAGTGTTCCCATCTGGAATTGCTCCCAACATGTTTACAGCTCCACCATCTTCTGCAACTACCCAACCATCGATACCAAAACATGTTTTTGACCCTTCGGTCTTCACATTTCAGAATCTAGTTTTACAGGCCGACCCTACTCACTATCCTCAATATGCCTACTCTCGGCCACCATATGAGATTATACCGGGACAAGACAAAACCCCTAAAGCCCCGGAGCAGGATGAAATGACAAAGAATGAGGAGTTTAGAGCAAAGTCTGAAAAATATGCAAGGTCTAAGCGGGTAGAAGAGTGTTTCTTACAATGATTTGTGCATGTTACCTCACGTGCACCTGCCTATGGGATTCAAGACGCCAAAGTTCGAAAAGTATGATGGATACGGCGATCCCATTGCTCACCTAAAAAAGTATTGTAATCATTTGCGCGGGAATGGTGGAAAAGAAGAGTTATTAATGGCTTACTTTGGAGAAAGCTTGGTGGGCATAGCATCGGAGTGGTAAATGGATCAGGACATATCTTGATGGCATATCTGGGATGACCTTTCCAGAGATTTTGTCCGACAATTTCAGTACAATATAGACATTGCGCCAGACAGGAATTCCCTGGCAAACCTAAAGAAAAAGCCCTCAGAGAGTTTCCGCGAATATGCAATCAAGTGGAGTGAACATGCGTCAAGGGTGAAGCCTCCAATAGATGAGGTTGAGATGGTCACTGTCTTCTTACAGGCTCAGGAGGCAGATTATTTTCAAAACATGATGTCCGCTATGGGAAAACCTTTTGCAGAGGCAATAAAGATCGGAGAAAAGGTAGAGAATGTGCTAAAAACAGGCAGTATCTTGAGCCAGTCAGCCATAAGGTCAACCTCCCAAGCCATCCAAGGCGGGTCTGGAGGAATGGCTAAGGGCAAGAAGAAAGAAGAAACAGTGATGGCAGCATCGGGCGGAAGGAGGTGCCAGGATCCTGTGAGCACGTGATTTTTGCCTCGCTTAAATTACTCCTATAGAATTCATTAAAATTAGGATTTTTTTTTTATTATTTGAATTCTAGGGAATTGATTGCATGTTTTTGTGATTTTGTGTATTTTTAATTGATATAACCCAGGGAAAATAAAAAAATAGCATATTTGCATTTAGAATTCGATTTTATGTTTTAGTTTTATCAAAATAAGAGAAAAATAACAAAAATAGTTATTTTTACATCTTTTGCTTAGCTTTCCCTTTAAACTAGGACTTAGTCAGTTTTAGAAAAATTAATTAGTAGGATTTTAGTTTAATTCAAATCTTTGCTACTTTTAATTTTTAATTTTTAATTTTTCTTGCTCTTAAAAAAAATCAAAAGAAATGAAAATAAGTTGAATTTAAATAAAAGAAAAGAAATTAATTGAATAAAAAGAAAATAAAGAGAAGAAAGATATCAGGCCATGTATTTTGGGCCAAAAATCAAGCTCAACACGCCCCAACCCTTTTCTCCACACCCCAATCCAAGCCCAATACCCCTATTACCCAGTTTGCCCTTTCCCTTAGCCAAAACGACGTCATTTTGGTCAATGCAATCTGGGCCCTTCATTTCCTCTGATCCAACGACTCTTGTTTATTCATGGACAAGATATAAAAGTGTCCAAAAAATAAATTAAACCTAAAAACATTATTCACCCTCCTCGTATCATACCCCCCTGTAACGCCGGCGACCGCCCCACCTTACCTCCGCCTCACTCCGCCGTCCGCCACCGGCGGCGATGCTCCGATGAACCCCAAAATCACACCACAGGTGCTTCTTCGCCTCCTCTCCTCATATCTGGCCTTAGTTTTTCTCAAATCCAAACCAAAACTCTCAAATTTCAGATCGAAATTTCCGGCCAAACCGCAAAAGCTTCCAAAATTCCCCAAAATCACACCACACCTTCACCTGCCCTTCCTCGTCACAAATCTTCACTTGTTTGTCGTCAAACACCACCATAACTCGTTGAATCATCAATCTAGGGTTTTTTGAAATCAAGACTGTTTGGGGGATTCAAATGCTCGATTGGCTTTAAGCTAATGTCACATGTTTATTTCAGACGAAATAAACACGCGACATTAACTGAAAGCCAAACTCGAGGCCAGTCGGCCATGGGGCAATCAAGTCAGTGAGTTTCGTCTTTTCCTTCCTTCTTTGTTTAATTTTTCCTTTTCTATGGTCATTTCTGTCCTCATAATTGTGGATTTCTAGTTTAACTTTCATTTTGGTTGATTTGGCCTACTTGATATCTGATTTTGTGATTTGTTTTGATAATAATTACATTTTAGTTTCCATTTTTTGTCTATTAATTAGTCAATGGATTTCAATTAGATTCCGGTGTTGCTCTTCCTTTTGATCTGATTTAATTTGAATTTTAATTTTCATTGAGTTGTTGATTAGAAGTATGATGGTTGTTAGTCTAATTGTGATTAGGAGTTACATTTAGTAGGTTTAGTTAGTTCAATTATTGGTTATAGCTGAAGTTTATTTCATGTCTGTTAACCAGAATTTTTAGGTGTTTTGTTAGTAAGGATTGGGTATAGCTGATTTAGGTTAACTCCACAGTCAACGATAGTAGAGTTTTAACTAAGGAAAGGGGTCTGATTGGTCAGTAATTTCGGGGGGTTTTAAGGGTAGTTTGGGCATAGAAAAGGGCAGGTTTGTTAAGAATGGTAAGTTCAAAACTAAGGTAAGGGTAGTATAGGTATTGTATAGCTAAAAGAACATCCTAGGGCCTTCTAGAATAGGACTTTAGTGTAGA
Organism: Nicotiana glauca; assembly: GCA_026770625.1. Classification (NCBI taxonomy): domain Eukaryota; kingdom Viridiplantae; phylum Streptophyta; class Magnoliopsida; order Solanales; family Solanaceae; genus Nicotiana; species Nicotiana glauca. The sequence continues at coordinate 10,153 of MU729611.1, forward strand.
TTTTAGCAAACTTAGGGTAGTAACTTGAGAGACAAGTCAGAAATTAAAGGTTTAATAGGTGAAATCTGAAATTAAAAGAGGAAAAAATGGGTGAAGGCTTCCAGAATATTCTGCCCCACTCCTTGCCTATAAAAGGCACCCATAGTGCCTTCTTTAACAAGTTAGACACCCCTGAAAATTCCTAGAGATCCCAGCCATAAAAAAATTCCCTCTCAAAGCCATTTTCATCTTTAGATTAGCATTTGAAATTAAAATATACAAAAATACAAAAAAAATTAGAAAAATAGAAAAACCAAAAAAAAAAAAAAAATTGTTATTGTTCCATTGAAATTAGAGACTGATTTCAGTTTCTATTCGTCAATTCACATTATGTAGTTACCATTGCTTCTTGGTTAAGTGTAGAGACTCATTTCAAGTGCAATTGATTCAAATTAAGTGGGTATTTGGCTAGGCTATGCATCAGTGAAGTTTCATAAGGGTTAAGTTCAGATTTGAATTGGTTTGGGTGTTTCGCTGGCTGTGTATGCATTGGTGTTCATTTCTATTTGGTTTGTTGCTGTGTTAAAGTGGATCTGCTAGATTCCGTTTGATTTTGAACTTTTTCTGGGCTGCTGAATTCATTTTTGGGCTGTTGTTCAACTGCTGTTTGCCTATCTATGCTGCTGACACCTTACCTTTACCTTGCTAAATTCCAGGTACACCTTTAAAAGCTGATCTGATGTTCTCAAGCCAGAAATGAGAATAAATTTGAGTTATATTGTCTCCTTAGCTATTGTATCTTGGATAATTACAAAAGTATCGTAATTGCATTCACTTTGTTTTGTCTTCTTTTTTAACTTGAAAGATGGATTATACTGGGTTGTATAACTAGGACTACCTTTGAATTGTTTGAGACTGTTTTGCGTAGACTGTATATGTAATCTCAAGCTGAGTTAATTCTAGTTTATGCTAGCTTATAGATTTGAATTTGACATATAGTTGAATTGCTCTGAACTGTTAGGGTGGCATCTAATGACATTAGTAATACATATGTTCTGAATCTAGCTGTTAGGGTGGCATTTGTTCTGAACTGTTAGGGTGGCGACGATATGTCATTTAATGACATTGGATTTAACTAGACTAATTTTGATTGTTATGAAAGGCACGTATGTACATATAGATAAATAAGTTTAGCTGAGTTAGTTGTTAGCTTAAATGTTAGATTGGTAATACAGGTTCAACAAAAAAAAAAAAAAAAAAAATCATAACTCTTCGTATGATTAGAATTACTGCTGAATCCCCATGTGATTTCAAAATATCTCAAGTAACATTATTCTGTTAAACTTACCTCTGATCTCTAATTGAACACCAAGGGTTACAGTGGCGTCAACCAGTTGTTAGGCTCAGACGTGAAGCCCAATGTCAATCAGCTTCATAACCTGGAGTACAAACGCTTCCAAACCCAATTCATTTTCAACTTGGGCTTTTGAACATGCCAACTGTCTGATGGACTCTTAACCAAACCCTTTTAAAATTCATTATTGGAAATTAGGATGGGAACCTTAATTCGTAGGCTAACGTAGCACAAATTTGGGCCTTCGAGTTAAGTAGCGGGTTCAAATTAGGAGGTTCATCCCTTTTGTTTGAATCCGGACTTGAACTTGAGGCCCGAATTTTGTAATATTAATTAATTAGGCCTTGTTATTTTTAGAGACCAATAATAATAGAAAATTTTAGTTTACTTTAAGTTGGCCTTTAAATAATAAAAGTGGGACGAGCTCGCCAAATAAAATATACAAATTGCGGGGCCCTCATTAATTATCTATATGAAATTACTTAGAACTTGGGGCGTGCCGTTTAGCAAATTTCACGGCCTCCCACAAAGATAAAAAAACATTAGTCACTTTAGGCGCGTTTTTAATAATCTTACCTTCCTAAGTACGGGTGTGCATTTCATGCAACCCAAATCCAAATCCAAAAACGTTGAATAAGAATGTATCGAGGATTTGGGTGCATTTCATGTGACATGATCCGAAAACATGTTTTTAAACGACGTTCACTTTCGTAAAAATAATTAAAAAGCGGTAAATAATTATAAAATTGCACTATAGGTTGGAACATGTATAAAAATTAGATTTTGGCCATTTATAATAATTTGAGCGACCATGCTAGAACCACGGGATCCGGGGTGCCTAACACCTTCCTTCGGGTCAACAGAATTCCTTACACAGAATTTCTGGTTCGCAAACTCCAATTTGGAAGTCGAGATTTTCCTCGATTTGGGATTTAAATTAAACCGGTGACTTGGGACACCAAAAATCCAATCCTATCCCAAGTGGCGACTCTAAAAATAAATAAATAATCCCAATTCGAATAATGTCACTTTAAATGGAAAAACTCCCTTATACATTTATCCTTCGGGGTAGGTGTGTAAAAAAGGAGGTGTGACAGCTCTGGCGACTATGCTGGGGACACGAACCCAAAATTCCGGTTCAGGGTTCAAAGAATTCGAGCTTAGTTTAATTGTTATATTTGGATTTATCTGATTTTTTTCTACATGCTTCCATGCTATATGTGCTAAATATTTTACCACTTTGATATTTGTTGAATTGTATATAAATTGTCGCGAATCCCCTTCTCTCTCTGAGTCTTCTACATCATGGAGAAGGGTGCACTTCGTGTAGCTTCTCTTTTGTTTAGAGTCTTTCCCAATTTAGAACGAGGTTGGATAAGTTGCAAAGTCGGCGGAGCTTCTGTATCCCCGGTACGCTGCCTCCCCCTTGGCTCGAGTTGTACACTCGGGTAAGCCAGGTCTAGATCAATAAACCTAGTGTTTAAACCTAGAGGAACAAAACCTCATGCCGGATCCCTAGTAGGATGTTTGTTTGCATCATGTGCATTTGACTTAGGGGACTCAACACAGGGGTTGGGTCCGTCTAGGACAGGTGACCTGCAATGAATTGACCATCCTGATGCATCTTACGTGCTACTTGCGCATTTACTTGCTCGGCTTTGCATGTTGACTGGTTTGTCTAAACGAGTGGAAATTGAGAAAGATAGCAGTGTTAGGACTAAGTGCGGGTAACCATTTGATTTGAAAAATCCAATGCTCAATTAGTACCGAAATGCTGCCAGATTTTTGAAAAATGAAAGAAAAAGAAAAACAGAAAAATGCTTGGAAAAATAGAAAGAAAATTGTTGTTCAAAATAGTCTTGATTTTGGCAAATCTGCCCGAACTACGCTGGTTTGATTCTCACCGGATGTGAGATACGTAGGCAACCACTCATCGGGTCCAACCTCCCTTTTGCAAAAATAGCCCAAAAATACCAAAATTTTAATTTTTGTCGAAATAAGTCGGGTGACGCCATTCTTGTTAAAATAAGCCGAATGTCCCCAAAAGGGCGCCGGAAGGCTGTTTTTGCAAGAACAGCCACCCTGAGTCATTTTTAAATGGTTTGCGGGCACAGCTTTAAAATATTCCCCTCAGAAGTGCTGAAAGACCGTATTCGCAAAACCAAATCCTTGTTTTGATTAAATAACGAATTTTACAAAAATAGCCAGTTTGTAAAAAAAATAAGTCATTAAAATTCCCTTTTTAAATAAACGTGCATGATGACTTCAAGTAACATCGAGACCTTCTCAGTCCTGAGTGAGATCCCCTTGAAACTTCACATGTGGTGGCACGATCTAGGAAAAGGAAGCAGAGATACCGTGGTTAAAATTTTGGACAGTCTAGTTGATCTACTAAACATCAAACCGAGGAAAGATATCATTGAGGCACTAATACCATTTTGGGACCCGACTCGTAACGTATTCCGGTTTTCAGACTTTGAGCTCACCTCTACATTAGAGGAGATCGCGGGATATGCGGGCCTCAACGGGAACCTTCGAGGCAGATACCCACTGGCACCACGACCGGTAACCCTTCACAGGTTCTTAGATTTGTTAAACATTAGTCGGGATATTCAGGATCTGTATCTGGCAGAAGGGTGTTGAACATTGCATTTCCTATATCACCGGTATGGTAACCCAAAAGGTTTCGAGGAGCCCAACACCTGCTTGACACATGGCGGAAATAAAGACAAATGGTAGGCTCGACGGGGATTAGCCTTTATGGTGGCCTTTCTGGGAATGGTGGTTTGTCCGAGAAAAGATGGTCACATAGACCTCGGCCTGGTAGGGATGCTAGATGTTGCCATGAAAAAACCTACCAGCATAGTGGTGCCTTTGATTGTAGCATAAATGTACGGAGCTCTGACCAAATGTCGCGAAGGCGAGAAATTCTTTCAAGGTTGCAATTTGCTCTTACAGTTGTGGATGTAAGAACACCTCTATCACCGCACAGGCTATATGAACTACGGTTTAATTGGGTTGAGTTGTATTGCAGAATTTGGGACCCGAGTGACAGGTATTGAGTTCCCTGAAAGTATTGAGGCATGATCATCATGCTTAAGATCCTTGACCGCAGATAAAATCGAATGGGCTTATGGTTGGCTTCCCACTACTGAAGCTATATATACGTCAGCAGAGGTCCCCTATATTTTTTTGATTGGTATCCGAAGCATTTATGCTCCCTACCGGGTTTTGCGACAATTTGGAAGATTCCAAACAGTACATAATGATGAAAACCTGAGTGAGCAAGTCATTGAGTTGGGCCCGAAGGCTGCATTTCCTGAAGGTAGAATCCGAAAAATATGGAATGAGTGCCGGTTCCTTGAGCCAAAAACCATAATACAAGACCAAGCTAGAGGCGAGGTAGATCCCAAGTACTTGACATGGTTTGACAAAAGATTTCAAATCCCAGAAAGATTCACTAAAAGACCGCACGTCCAGCAGTTTACGGATGGGGTCCAAGTTCAATGGGATTGGCAAGCAAAGGAGAAGGAGTACCGAGCTAAAATAGGACGGTTAGAACAACAGGTCCGGGACCTCCAATTCGATAAAAGTGTACAGGCTACAGCCGACGAGGGCGATAAGAAGAAATTAGCTCAGGAGAACGAAGCGCTCAAAGCCCAAATTAAACAAATGGAAATAGATGCCCGGAATAAAGAAAGAAGTCTATCTGATGAGAGGTTAATCAAAGGGTTAAGGAAACAAATTTCGGACTGCCAAGAAGAACTAGAAAAATCTGAGGGAAATATGGCAAGACTTCGGGCGCAGTGGGCCAAAAAGACTGAGGAGAGAGCCCAGTTTGTGCAGCAAATGAAAAGAAACTATGAGGGGACCATTGCCAAGATGTAGGGAAAAATGAATACTATGGAAGAAAAGACAGCCCAGCGGGATAAAGAATTCCGAGTCGAGATGAACCAGTGCCATAGGTTAATTATAGAGATGGAAAATGAAATTAAACTGCTACAAGATTTGCACTTCCAGGACACGCAGGTGCTAGAACCTCGTACACAACAAATAAGCCGACTCCTCCAATAAAAGGGCCGAATCAGAGAAAGGATCAGAGACATTGCCCATTATATTGTCATGAAGTGTCAGGCTGGCGAGCAAAAGGGTCGTACTGCGTCCTATGCCTCAGTGATGATATTTGTTCGCCAAGTCATGAATGATTTAGATCAGTTACAAAGGGGTCTCGCACGCAGGCCCGCGGCAATGCCGAATGATGCTCTGCGGGCCCCAGGATTTGAAGCATTGATGTACCCTTAGTTAATCGAGTCTGTATTTTTGCTTTTGAGTCTATTTTTGGTAATTTCCTTTTGCAAGAAAAGAAAAACAAATAGTCTATGTAGCTTTTGTAGCTGCATTTGTTATTAAGAAAAATTGAAAATTCCCAAAAAAATGTTTTTCTTATTTTTGCATTTATTTGCAAGAACTACGCTTGGTCTGATTCATGCGGGGTCATGATACGTAGGCAATCTACATAAGATTCGACTGTAATCCTAGAAAAAACAGAAATAAGATGAAAACAAGAGAGAAAAGAAACGCAAAAGAAAATAAGGCATTGAGAGAAAAAACCATGGCCAAAGAAAAGAAAAAGCAGAAAATGAAAATAGAGAAGCAAGAAAAAAAAAAGAGAAAAACAAAACAAAAAGAGAAAGAAAAGAGAAAGGGAATAAGAAGAAAAGCCGGGATGACGCATGCAACCGAAGCAAACATGTAGATATCCATTTAACTGTATAGGTGCATC
>MU729613.1:10060-29952 GCA_026770625.1 Nicotiana glauca
GGGGGGGGGGGGGGGTCTCCTACAACCCAAGCGTCATATCACTGCGGCGTGCAGCCCGACCTAATACATATCGCTGTAGCGTGCAGCCCGATCCATATAGATATCGTTGGGGCATGCAGCCCGATCCATAATATATGTATAATATAGCTGAGGAGTGTAGCCTGATCCATAATATGTATATATAATCCTCACCATTAGGTCCTCAATCGCTCTCAGTCATGAACCGCACAGCCACTCGAGCACTTTAGTGAAAATCAGAGAAACTCAGCCCAAACAGTTTTCATAAGTTGTTTCAGCATCGTTTGTAGAATTGACAAGTTTAGAGGTTCTTAAGCTTGAATCCGAGGGTATTTTGGCATTTTGATATTGTTTTGAGTGATCTGGAAGATTGACTAAGTTTGTTTGATGTTGTTGGATATGTTGGTATGTTTGGTTGAGGTCTTGAGGGTCTCGAGGTGATTTTGGGTAGTGATCGGAGTGTTTGAGTTGGAAAAATACAGCTGAAGCTCCTATTACTGATGTTTCTGCACCTGCGGAGTAGGAAGCGTAGGTGCGAGGTCGCAGAAGCGGATTTGAGGTGTGCGTGCGCAGTTGGATCGCAGGTGCGGCTTGGTCCCCGTATCTGCGTGATCACAGATGTGGTTAAGTGATCGCACAAGCGGAGTAAAAAATGTTAATGAATTTTGCAAAAGTGGAGCCCTCTTCCAGATGCGGTTCCGCAGGTGCGGAAATAGGACAACATGTGCAGTTTTGTTGGGCAGAACAACCCAGCTCAATGTTTTGTTCTCCATTTTCAATTTTGGGTTTGAGGAACTTGGGAGAGAGACGATTTTTCGAATGATTTCAAGTAGCAATGTTGGGGTAAGTGATTTTAACCTATAATGGTATAAATTTCATGACTCCATGGCTTTATTCATCATCTAATTGCGAATTTAAGCTAGAAATTTGGAAATTTAGGGCTTGAAAAATTTGGAAAGTGGATTTTGAGGATTTGAATGACCAAAATGAGGTCGGATTTTGATAAATTTGGTATGGTTAGATTTGTGAGTGAGTGGGCTTTCAGATTTTGTAATTTTTGTCGGATTTTGAGACGTGGGCCCAGGGGCCGGTTTTGAGCCTATTTCGGATTTTGGCTATGGATTTGATATTTTTCTTGTGGAATTGATTCCTTTAGCCTATATCGATCGTATTTAAGTGCTTGTGGCTAGATTTAGGGAGTACGGAGGCCGAGACGAGAGGCAAAGGAATTGCAGAGTAGGAGTTTTCTTGGTTTGAGGTAAGTAACGCTTTGAAAATTGGTTATGAGGGTTCGAAACCTCGAACCACGTGTTATATGGTTAGTAATGAGGTGACGCACATGCCAAGTGATGAGCGTGCGGGCGTGCACCTTGAGAATCGTGACCTGGTTCATTCCATGGCACTGTTTAATGACTCTTTCTTGTTTATATCCGAGTTTCCATTATGTGATAAAGTAATTAAGCTGTAAACATGCTAGATACCATGTTAAGACTTCATGCCGATACTGTTAGGAGCCCTAAAGGTCGTTTCGTGCTGTCATTTCAATGATTTCGCTGTAATCTTGTACTCAGTCATATTCATGCATTTCATATCATATCTCAGTCTCGGTTATTATTATTGGCATAACATATCATTGTTTCCAAGCTAGTTTCCATGACATTGTGAGCCCGTGGGTGAGACTCGAGAGTGATGATTGAGTGAGGCCGAGCCTAATTATGAGTGATAGTTATGGGATCGAGTTGCACGCCACATCAATTATATTGATTATGATAGCGCTTGGGCCGTAGGAGCCCCTTCGGAGTCTGCACACCCATAGTAGGGGCAGATGATATTATTGAGAGATAGATTTTCCTGGAATGGATTTTGTCCGAAGTATTGATATCTGAAGATGGATTTCTCCATAGGGTTGGATCACCCTTTTTCCTTGGTGCTGTGTGACTTATAGTCAGTGATGAGTATGTTCCGGGATAGGTATCGCTAGGCAGAATGGCCATATACGGTATCGAGTGGTTGAGTATTTATGCATACCTAGAGATGGATTTCCCCACGGGGTTAGAGTACCCTTTTTCCTCGGTACTGAGTGTCACACAACCTTTTTCTCGTGAAATTGGGTTTCGATATTTTTGGGACAACTTCTTTTTGAGAGGGTAGGGAATTGGGATTGAAAGAGTTGCCACCTAACGGATTAAGGTGCGTTAGGGCACCTAGAGAGGATAACTCATGTTGCACTAGTTTACATCACCAGAGATTGGGTAATTTAATTAGGTATGGGCAATTGGGCCAAGGTTTGGCCTGGTGTAAGGGTGTGGGTTTGGGTCCGAAATTGGTTGCAATTTGAGGCCAAATTTTAAATACCCAAATTAAATAAGTAAATAATTTATCAAAAATAATTAATAAATAACAAAAAATATCACTTGTGCATGAAAATAATAAATAATTACTTAATATTATAAAAATACAAAAGAAAGTCATTTTTCTGTAAATAATGCAATTATACATATATATGGGCTATAATTGCAAAATATTCAATTTAGCCTAAGGCTGCAAAAAATAAATTTATATAAAATATTTAAAGCTTAATAAGGATATAAATGATGAAAAATTAGATAATAAATTATTATAAAATTATTTGTGATGAAATTGATAATTATTTATATAAAAAATGCAGGATTAAATTGATTAGAAGCCTTTAAAAATTATAGAAAATTATGAAAAAATACTTGGTAATGCTCATGCACTATTTTGAAGACCTATATGTATATTTGAAATATGTGGGGGAAAATTGGATATCAACACTGAGTGACTTACAATCACTGTTGTATATGTTTCTGGATGGATTTCCCTGGGCTGGATGGCCATAGTCAGTATCGAGTGGCTGAGCACTTGAGAGTGGGTGTATTTCCTACAGTTGATGCATTGGCATGTAGAAGAAGTTGAGTTATATATCTTAAACTGTTCAGATCTGCATTTACCTTATCACTTTGAGCTGTCTATTTAACTGAAAGCATGCCTACGTTTATGTATATTGATTCTATTATATATGTTGAGGTTTAGTTTGTCACTACCATTTAGTTAATAGTTTGGACTCGTTACTTACTGAGTTGGTGTATTCACGTTACCCCATGCACCTTGTGTGCAAATTCAGACACTTTTGGACCTAGTGGCAGTTGTTGATCGAGGCTTCATGCTTATGAGATTATTGAGGTATCTGCACGACGTTCGTAGGACCTTGCTCTCCTTATTATTCTCTAGTTGTATTTTAGTTGCTTCTTTAGACATTTCATTAGACTATGTATTTTCCTAGACGCTCATGCACTAAGTGGCACCCTGGTTTTGGGAAGTTGTATCTTATTTTGGAATTTCTTATGTTCAAATAGTTTTCTCTAAATGCTCAAAGCTTCCGTTAAATGTTTTACAAACTTATTTTCGTTGTATTATTTTGTTGAGTTGAGGCTAGCCTAATTCCATGATAGGCGCCATCACGCCGGGTTGAGTTTTGGGTCGTGACAAGTTGATATCAGAGCCTAGGTTACATAGGTCTGACGAGTCATGAGCAAGTTTAGTAGAGTCTTGCGGATAGGTACGGAAACATCTGTACTTATCTTCAAGAGGCTGCAGAACCCTTAGGAAACTTCACATTCTTGATTTCTTATTGTGCGAATCTGTTGATACTGGTAAATAAACTTCTATTATTCTATTCTCTCATAGATGGTGAGAACACGTGCTACCGGTCAGGACGGACAACAACCACTACCACCAGTTTGGGTTGCGAGAGGTCGAGGTCGCGGTAGAGGCCGTGTTAGGGGAAGGGGTGTAGCCCGCACAGCAGCTAAGGCAGCACTTGCAGATCCATCGGTCACCCAATATAGGATCAGGTCCCAATTATAGATGCCCTAGCGGGACCAGCTCAGGCACCAGCTGTGCCCCTCGTGATTCTAGGTTTTTAAGAGACCTTAGCTCAAATTCTAACTGTGTGCACTAGTCCTGCTTAGGCGGTCTCTGTTTCTACTACAGTAGCCACTTCCTAGGCTGGGGAAGGCACTCAGACTCCCGCCATCTCCACACCCGAGCAGGTTGTTCAGGGACTTGAAACACGAGGGGCACCACCAGCCCAGTCGGTTGCAGCTGCTCAGGACTCTGTGGTTCCTGCCATGCCTTATGATGAGCAACATAGATTGGAGAGGCTTTGTAGACTTCACCCTCCGACATTCAGTGCTGTAGAAAGCAAGGATGCCCAGGGTTTCTTGGATATATGTCAGAGGATTCTCCATACAGTAGGTATTTTGGATACTAGTGGGGTCTCGTTCACTATGTTTTAGTTCTCTCGGACTACCTTCACTTGGTGGGAGGCTTATGAGAGGCGTAGGCCGATTGATGCAATGCCCCTTACATGGAAGCAGTTCTCCATTCTCTTCTTGGAGAAGTATGTGCCGCAGTCCCGCATAGAGGAGCTGTGTAGGCAGTTTGAGCAGTTGCATCAGGATGGTATGACTATGACACAGTATGAGATGAGATTCTCTGAGTTGGCCCGTCATGCTATCTGGTTGGTTTTCACAGATAGGGATAGGATCAGGAGGTTCATTGATTGCTTCACATATTAGCTATGGATTTTTCTTACTAGAAAGAAAGTGTATGGTGCTTCGTTTGAGGAGGTTGTTGACATTGCTCGGGATATAGAGTCGGTTTGCTTCTAGGAGCAAGTAGAGAGAGAGACCAAGAGGCCTTGTGGATCCGGTAGTTTTGGTGGTGTTCTTTGGGAGGTCAGTTTCACCACGGCAGGGGCCGTCCCTCCAGGCATGCTCAGACGGCTCGTCCAACTCACCGTGGCGAATCATATGGCCATGGTTCTCAGAGTTCTCATCAGGTCCACTCATCTCTCAATGCCCTTCCAGCTTAGAGTTCGTCTCATGCTCCATCAGCTGAGGGTTCATCTATGCTCGGTCCTTCTAGTGGGTACCCCGGTTCTCGGGGCTCCCTTAAGTCCCCATTGCCATTGGCTGGTAGAGGTTGTTTTAAGTATAGAGATTTGGGTCATATCAAGAGGTTGTGTCCCCGCCTTATGGAAGGTTTATCCCAGCAGAGGAGTCAGCCTTCGGCTTCAGCACCAGTTACTTCACTACTCGCCCAGCCAACTCGGGGTGGAGGTCCGTCAGCTAGGGGTCTCCTTAGAGGGGGAGGCGGATCGGGTGGCGGTCAGGCCCGTTCCTATGCACTCTCCACCAAACCAAATGCTATTGCTTCAGATGTTGTGACCATAAGTAATATCTCAGTTTGCCATAGGGATGCCTCTGTATTATTTTATCCTAGTTCCGTTTTTTCATATGTGTCGTCGTACTTTGCTCATTATTTAGATACACCCTGCGAGTCTCTTGTTTCATCATGTATCTACACCGGTAGGTAATACTATTATTGTGGACCTTGTATATCGGTCATGTGTAGTGACTATTAGGGGACCAGAGACTAGAGTTGATCTATTGCTGCTTAGTATGGTTGATTTTGATTTGATATCGAGCATGGATTAGTTGTCTCCATGTCATGCTATTTTGGACTGTCACGCTAAGACGGTGACATTGGCTATGACGGGAGTGCCATGAATTGAGCGGTGAAGTTCATCAGATTATGTTCCCAATAGAGTGATTTCATTCTTGAAAGCCCAGCGGATGTTGGGAATCTTTATCTTTCTTATTTGGCTTTGGTTAGGGATGTCAGTGTAGAGATTCCTATTATTGATTCAATTTCGGTGGTGAGGGATTTTCTGGATGTGTTTCCTACAGACCTATCGGGCATGCCGTCGGACATGGATATTGACTTCGGTATTGATTTGGTGGCGGGAACTCAGCCCATTTCTATTCCATCGTATCGTATAGCAGCGGCAGAGTTAAAGGAATTGAAGGAACAACTTCAGCAACTCCTTGATAAGGGGTTTATTCTGTCTAATGTGTCACCTTGGGGTGTACTAGTTCTATTTGTGAAAAATAAGGATGGTACCATGAGAATGTGCATTGATTATAGGCAATTGAACAAAGTCACAATCAAGAACAAGTATCCCTTACCTCGTACTGATGATTTATTTGACCAGCTTCAAATAGCGAAGGTATTTTCCAAGATTGATTTGAGGTCAGGATATCACCAGTTGAAGATTAGGGACTTGAACATTCTTAAGACAGCTATCAGGACCCGATATAGTCATTATGAGTTCCTTGTGATGTCTTTTGGGCTGACCAATGCCCCGACAATGTTCATGCATTTGATGAATAGTGCATTCCAGCCTTATGTTGACTCTCCTATTATTGTATTCATCGATGATATCCTGGTGTACTCTCGTAGCTAGGATGAGCATGCCCAATATTTGCGGATTGTGTTGCAGTGGTTGAGGAGGAGAATATTTATGCTAAGTTCTCCAAGTGTGAGCTTTGGCTTAGTTCAGTGGTGTTCTTGGGGCATGTGGTGTCCAGTGAGAGTATTCAGGTGGATCCGAAAAAGATAGAGGCAGTCCAGAGTTGTCCCAAACGTCCTCAGCCATATATATTCATAGCTTTCTTGGTTTGGCGGGTTATTACTGCCGGTTCGTTTAGGGTTCTCGTCTGTTGTGTCACCCTTGAACAAATTAACCCAAAAGTGTGCTCCTTTCATGTGGTCGGATGAGTGTGAGGCGAGCTTTTAGAAGATCAAGACTACCTTGACCGCAACCTCAATGTTAGTTCTGTCATCAGCTTCTAGTTTATATTCAGTATATTAATGCTTCTTGAATCGGTATAGGGTGTGTTTTGATGTGGGAGGGTAGAATGATTGCTTATGCATCACGTCAGTTGAAACTCCATGAGAAGTACTACCTTGTTCATGATTTGGAGTTGGCTGCCATTATTCACGCATTAAAAATTTGGAGGCATTATCTCTATGGTATGTCTTGTGAGGTGTTTACTGATCATCATAGCCTCCAGCACTTGTTCAAATAGAAGGATCTCAATTTGAGGTAGCGTATATGGTTGGAGCTATTAAAGGACTATGATTTACCATTTTGTACCATTTGGGAAAGGCCAATATGGTGCGTGATGCCTTGAGTAGGAAGGCAGTAAGTATGGGTAATCTTGCATTCCTGCTTGTTAGGGAGAGACCTCTTGCAGTTGATGTTCATGCTTTGGATAATAGGTTTATGAGATTGGATATTTCAGAGCCCATTCGGGTCCTAGCTTGTGTGGTTTCTCGGTCTTCCTTGTTTGATCGCATCAGAGAGCGCCAGTATGATGATCCTCATTTGCTTGTCCTCAAGGACAAAGTACAGCATGGTGATGTCAGAGATGTGACTATTGGTGATGATGGGGTATTGAAGATGTATGACTGGATATGTGTGCCCAATTTAGATGGGCTTTGGGAGTTGATTCTAGAGGAAGCCCACAGCTCGCGATATTCTATACATTTGGGTACCGCAAAGATGTACTAGGATTTGAGATAATACTATTGGTAGAGGAGGATGAAAAAAGATATAGTTGGGTTTGTAGGTGTCTCAACTGTCAGCAGGTGAAATATGAGCATCAGAGATCGGGTGGCTTGCTTCCATAAATAGAGACTCCAGAGTGGAAGTGGGAGCGAATCACCATGGACTTTGTAGTTGGGCTCCTACGGACTTTGAGGAAGTTCGATGTTATTTAGGTGATTGTGGATCGGCTAACCAAGTCTGCGCACTTCATTCCTCTGTGTACTACTTATTCTTCAGAGTGATTGGCTGATATTTATGTCAGAGAGATTATCGCCTTCATAGAGTGCAAGTTTCTATCATTTCAGATAGAGGCACGAAGTTTTGGAAGGCCGTGCAGCAAGAGTTAGGCACTCAGGTAGAGTTGAGCACAACATTTCACCCTCAGACGGACGGATGTTCTGAGCGAACTATTCAGATATTGGAGGACATGTGTGTCATTGATTTTGGGGGTTCATGGGACCAGTTTCTGCCACTCGCTGAGTTTGCCTACAATAATAGTTATCAGTCGAGTATTCAGATGGCTCCGTATGAGGCTTTATATGGGAGGTGATGTAGATCTCCAGTGGGTTGGTTTGGGCTAGGTGAGGCTAGGCTTTTGGGCACAGACTTAGTCCAAGATAAATTGGATAAGGTTAAATTGATTCAAGAGCGGCTTCGTACGGTAGTCAAGATAAGAGTTATGCCGGCAGGAAGGTCCGTGATGTGTCTTACATGGTTGGAGAGAAGTTTTGCTGAAGGTTTCACCCATGAAGGGTATTATGAGATTTGGGAAGAAAGGAAAGTTCAATCCTCTATTTATTAGGGCGTTCGAGGTGCTTCGGAGGATTGGGGAGGTGTCCTATGAGCTTGCTTTTCCACCTAACTTGTTAGGTGTGCATCCGGTATTTCATGTTTCTATGCTTCAGAAGTATATCAGCGATCCGTTTCATGTTTTAGATTTTAGCACGGTCCAGTTTGATGGTGATTTGACTTATGCTGTGGAGCCAGTAACTATTTGGAGCGTCATGTTCGAAATTTGAGGTCAAAGGATATAGCATCTATAAAGGTGCAGTGGAGAGGTCAGCATGTGGAGGAGGCTACCTGGGAGACCGAGCGAGAGATGCGGAATAGATATCAACATCTATTTGAGACTCCAGGTATATTTCTTGACTCGTTCGAGGACGAACGTTTGTTTAAGAGGGGGAGGATGTAACGACCCGGCCGGTCGTTTCGAGAGTTATAGCCTCGTTTCCTCATTTCTACTTCTCGTTCTTCAGCTTTATTATGTTATGTTGGGTTAGGTGGTTCGGGTCCGTAGTGGTTTTGGACTGAATTGAGATACTTAGTCTCGTATAAGAAGGGTTAAGTTGGAAGAGTTGACCGGATATTGAATTATGTGTAAACGACATCAAATTTTAATTTTGATGGTTCCGTTAGCTCCTTTAGGTGATTTTTGACTTAGAAGCACTTCCAGAATGTGATTTGGAGGTCCGTAGTAAAAGTTTCTCTGAATTGGCAAAGGTTGAAATTTAGGCAATTTTGGCCGGCAATAGAAATATTGATATTGGGGTTGGAATGGAATGATGTAAGTTGGAATAGGTTCGTGGTGTCATTTCTGACTTGCGTGCAAAATTTGAGGTCATTCGAATGTGTTTTGGTGGGTTTCGACATAGTTTTTAGAATTTGGAAGTTTAGAGGTTCTTAAGCTTGAATCCGGGGGTATTTTGGTGTTTCGATGTAGTTTTGAGTGATCTAGAAGTTCGACTAAGTTCGTATGATATTTTTGGATATGTTGGTATGTTGGGTTGAGGTTCCGAGGGCCTCGGGGTGATTTCATGTAGTGATCGGAGTGTTTGGAGTTGGAAAAAATGCAGCTAAATCTGCTGTTGCTGGTGTTTCCGCACCTGCGGAGGGGGAATCGCAGGTGCGAGGTCGCAGAAGCGGATTTGAGGCGCAGGTACGCAGTTGGATCACATGTGAGGATTGGTCCCCGCATGTGCGCGCAGTTAGGTGATCGCAGCGACAGAGTCAGAATTGTTAAAGAAATTCTGCAGAAGCGGCCCCTCATCGCAGATGCGGTTCCGCAGGTGTAGAAATAGGACCGCAAGTGTGGTTTTGCTAAGCAGAAAAAACCCAGCTCTAGGTTTTGTTCTACATTTTCAATTTTGGGTTTGAGGAACTTGGAAGATAGGCAATTTTTCGAAAGATTTCAAGGAGCAACATTGGGATAAGTGATTCTAACCTATAATGGTATAAATTTCATGAATCCATGGCTTTATTAATCATCTAATTGGGAATTTGAGCTAGAAATTTGGGAATTTAGGGCTTAAAAAATTGGAGAGTGGATTTTGAGGATTTGAGTAATCAAATGAGGTCAGGTTTTGATAAATTTAGTATGGTTAGACTCGTGAGTGAGTGGGATTTCGGGTTTTGTAATTTTTGTTGGATTTTGAGACGTGGGCCCGAGGGACGAGTTTGAGCTAATTTAAGATCTTGGATATAAATTTGGTTTTTTTTTTCTAGTGGAATTGATTCTTTTAGCCTATATTGATCGTATTGTATTTCTTCTGATTAGATTCAGGGCGTTCGGAGGTCGAGTTGAGAGGCAAAAGCATTGCGGAGTAGGAGTTTGCTTTGTTTGAGGTAAGTAACGCTTTCAAACTTGGTTCTAAGGGTTCGAAACCCCGAACTAATTGTTATGTGGTTAGTAATAAGGTAACGCACATACCAAGTGACGGTCGTATAGCTGTGCACCATGAGGATCATGACCTGGTTCAATCCATGGCACCGTTTAATGACTTTTTCTTGTTGATATCCAAGTTTCAATTATGTGGTAAAGTAATTGACATGCTAGATACCATGTTAGGGCTTCATGCCGATACTGTTGTGACCCCTAGTGGTCATTTCTTGCTGCCATTTCACTAATTTCGCTGTTATCTTGTACTCAGTCATATTCATGCATTTCATATTATATCAGTCACGGTTATTATTATTGACATAGCATATCATTGTTTTCGAGCTAGTTTCCATGACATTGTGAGCCCATGGGTGAGACTGGAGAGTGATGACTGAGTGAGGCCGAGAGCCTGATTATGAGTGACAGTTATGGGGTCGGGCTTCATGCTGCAGCAATTATATTGATTATCATAGCGCTTGGGCAGGAGCCCCTCCGAAGTCTACACACCCACAGTAGGTGTGGATGATATTATTGAGGGATGCATTTTCCTGGACATGGATTTGTCCGAAGTATTGATATCTGGAGATGGATTTCTCTATAGGGTTGGATTACCCTTTTTCATCGGTACCGGGTGACTTATAGTCAGTGATGAGTATATTCCGGGATAGATTTCCCTGGGCCGGATGGACATATACGATACTGAGTAGTTAAGTATTTATATACCTGGAGATGAATTTCTCCACAGGGTTGGAGTACCATTTTTCCTCGGTACTAAGTGACTTACGGTCAGTGTTATATATGTTCCAGGATGGATTTCCCTGCGCCAGATGGCCATAGTCAGTACCGAATGGCTAAGCACTTGAGAGTGGGAGGACATTGTGCATTTCATACAATTGATGCATTGGCATGTAGAAGAAGTAGAGTTATATATCTTAAACTGTACAGATCTGCATTTACCTTTTCACTTTGAGCTGTCTTTTTAACTGAAAGCATGCCTACGTTTTTGTACACTGGTTTTATTATATCTGTTAAGGTTGAGTTCGTTACTACCATTCAGTCCATAGTTTGGACTGATTACTTACTGAGTTGGTATACTCACATTACCCTCTGCACCTTGTGTGTTGATTCAGGTACTTTGGGACCGAGTGGCGGTTGTTGATCGAAGCTTCATGCTTAAGAGATTATTGAGGTATCTGCACGACGTTCGTAAGCATTGGCTCTCCTTCTTATTCTCCAGTTGTATTTCAGTTGCTTCTTTAGACATTGTATTAGACTATGTATTTCTCTAGACACTCATGCACTCAGTAACACCCTAGTTTTGGGCAGTTGTATCGTATTTTGGAATTTTTTATGTTCAAACAGTTTTCTCTAAATGTTCAAAGCTTCCGTTACATGTTTTTCAAACTTATTGTTGTTGTATTATTTTGTTGAGTTGAGGCTGGCCTAACTCCACGATAGAAACCATCACGACGGGTTGAGTTTTGGTCGTGACATTGAGGTTGTAGCATTTCGATTGTTACTCATTAAATTTGGCTCTCTAATAGAATGCACACTCGTGACCACATAAAATCGTAGTAGGAGAAAATCACCAAAGAATAATCACATAGGCTAAGTCTTAAGAATTTAAATGAAACATGGAAAACTTTGTCCAGAATATACTTACATATTTTCTTTAGGTTTCAGTGCGCGACAAATATATAGAATAAGAACTTCCGTCAATTCTAGATAGGACATCCGCCACTTATTTAAAGCATTCATTTGACACATAGATACTGCAAACACATTAATAAATTCTACTACTAGTTAAGATGTATTCTTTGGTTTCCTTCCTTCTTAATCTTTCCTCTTCTTGTTTTTTTTTTTGAATTCTTGGTAGTAAAGGAAGCGATATGTGGACAAAAATAAAGAGATAAAGTTATCTCTTTAGGGCCCCCTCCTTAGTTAGGGCAATCTTTATCCAGAAATTAAGGACATCCCTTTGGAAGTTGAATTCATGTTCAATTAAAAGGATACATTGAATTGAGTTGTAAAGATGAGAAAGTTCAATCTTTTCTTAACCCAACTTTCCTTTAAAAGAAATTGCATTTCTTTACTGATCGCGGCATACTTACTTTTTTAACTACTAATTTATGAAGCATCCGATCGATTCCATCCATCAACTTTTCTTTTTCAGATTAGAGTTGTTGAATCACATAGTAAAACTCATGAAAGAAGAAAATGAAACTACGTAACACTTCCTTATTTCATTATGTCAACTGTCAAGCCATCCACGCTGCATTTCTTGTTGGTGGTCACAAGTGTTAGGACCGAAAAAAAGCAGGTGTCATGCGGAAGCTAGCAAAATAAATTTTGTACGACGATATATCATATAACAAAGAGAAAAATACCAAAAAAGACACAAACATATAACGTGGCTCGGTCAACTGACCTACATCCACGGAGGAGATGAGCAATCCACTATATAAAAGAGAGTACAAAATATGAGAGAACAACCTCACGGAGAGGCAAACACAAGTGACACACTAACACTTGTCCCGTAAAGGTCTCCCCATAAATACGACTCTCAAACCCCATATGGCTATATTGTGGATGCTACTGAATGAGAAGAAAGGATCATCAATTATGAAAGAAGAAAACTAGAATGAAAAGTATGTATATGATGAGCCTCCAATGGAGTTTATATACAAAGGAAGTAACCAATTGTGCTAAGCTAACTCCTAGAAAGTAGGAAAATATAACCAGTACAAAAAATAAATTAACTGTAAAAGCTAAAATCCAATGGATGCTAAACTGTAGCCTAAAGTTACTGAACAAAGACCCATTCAAACCTAACAGCGGTAGTACATGCGCTATTACGCCCCCTCAAGTTAGGCTTGAAGATACAATGCCTAACTTGGGAAGCATGCGTTGGAAGGCCGGCTTGGACAATGGTTTGGTGAGTGGATCTGCAAGTTGATCAACATAGTGGATATGCGATATGCAGACTAGGCCACTGCGGACTTGGTTACGAACAAAGTGAAGATCAACCTCAAGGTGCTTCATTTTTGTATGATATATTGGATTCTCAGCAATGTAAGTGACCCCAAGGTTATCACAAAGTATTGTAGGAGCAGCAGAGAGTGTCACATGAAGATCTTTGAGCAAGTGTGTGATCCAGTTTGTTTCAGACAAGGCAGAAGCAATGGCACGATACTCTGCCTCAGTGGAGGAGCGAGAGACAGTAGGTTGCTTACGAGAACACCAGGAGATAGGCGTCGTTCCTAGATAAACAATATAACCAGAGATGGAGTGGCGATCATTGATATCACCTGCCCAATCAGCATCAACATATGTATACAGAGCGGTTGAAGGTTGTGGGGAAATAAGAATACCATGCTGGGATGTTTCTTTACGATACCGAAGAATCCGTTTAACTGCCTTCCAGTGAATCACGGAGAGAGAGGTGTTGAACTGAGTAAGCTTGTTTACCGAATAGGTGATGTCAGGTCGGTTAAACGAAAGGTACTGAAGCTTACCAAGCAAAGAACTGTACTCTTTGCCATCAGTTTTGAGTGCTCCATCATCAAGCAGTAGTTTCGTGGACGTGCTCATGGGTGACTGAACACCTTTGCAGTTTTGCATCTGAGTGTCATGTAACACCTCCTATATATACTTAGATTGACTGAGAAACAAGCCGTCGGCATCCCTGTATACCTCAATGCCCAAGAAATAGTGCAGTAAACCAAGATACTTTAGAGAAAACTTTTCGAAAGAGAGGTAATTACATGTTGAATGAGTGTTTCATTACTGCCCGTGAGTATGAGGTCATCCACATATATCATAACATAAATAGTAACTCCCAGATTGTGCAGAACAGAAAGAGAATTATCACACTGCGACATTTGGAACCCCATTTGAGGTGTGTATGGTGGAGAAACAAGGTGTTGTATACCATTAGAGTTGAGGTACGGTTCTAGGATTTGATATTCGCCTCCTCCGTCAATGTAAAGGGTGAGCATTTTGTGACCAAAATATTTTTCAAGCACAGGATGTTTGGAAAATTTTTTGAACTTCACTTTTGTTTTTCATTGTGTATAACCAAATATATTTGCTATATTGATCAACAAAAAGTCAATAGTATCTCTTTTTATCAAGTGAAACCACTGGAGAGGGGCCCTAGAGATCGCTGTAAATTGTTTCTAATGGATATTTGCTGCACTAGGTGTTTGCATAAAAGGGAAATCTGTGAGCTTTATTGCAGCAACAAGAATTACAATAAGTAAATTTGTCTTTTGAAGAATATGGAAGACTGTAACTATTTAAAATAGAAAATAAAACTCGAGAATGGGAGTGGCCGAATCTTTGATGCCACCGAGGTAAAGAAGGGCTAGCAATGGCGACATTGATGGTAGGGCGAGACGGTGACGGCCATTCGTAGAGTCCTGCTTTATCGGGCTGCACAGAAGAGGTTTTCCCGTAGTCAGATCCTTCACAAAAAATTTAAAAGGAAAAAATTCTATTGAGGTTAGGTTGTCTTTGCAAAATTGAGAAACAAAAATAAGCTTGCGCTTGATAGCTGGAGCACACAAAATATTAGAAAGTTTGAAGTCATTATTTGATGCATGTAAATGAGTAGTACCAGTTTGAGTAATTGGAATCCCATTACCATTACCCATTGTTACTTCCTCAATCCCTTTGAAGTCTTGAACATTGTGAAGGGAAGTAGTGTCATAAGTAATGTGATGAGAGGCACCTGAGTCAAGAATCCAGGGGTCACTTGGTGGTGTTTGTGAAACAAAATTTGCCTTTGCTTCAAAGTAGTTATGGGAACGTGAGCGACACACATTTGCTGTATGACCAAAGCGGTCACATAGTTGACAGCGAACCTGTGGGGGTTGAACAGATTGGTTAGGAAAGTTGCGCCAGTGGGGATTGACATTTTGATTGGACTACCTATTTGGGGTACACCAGTTGTTGTTATTGTTTGGTGGGCGTCGATTGTTCCGTGGAGTTGGTGAAGAATTCGTGACGCGTTGAGCAACAACTGTTGTGACTTATGTGGTAGTTTTCTTAAGGTTCTCATGTTTGAGAAATATCTCATGATCAAGGAGCTTATCAAAAAGTTCCTCATAGCTGATTGGAGAGTCGCATGCCCTTATGGTTGCGGAGATCTCACGAAACTCTGGGCCGAGTCCGCTCAGTATTTTCACCACAAGTTCTTCACTAGCGATAGGAGAACCTGCTGTGGCAAGTTCATCAGAGAGAGATCGAATCTCTCGCAGGTATTCAGCAACCGATTTGGTGCCTTTGGTGACCCAACAGAAATGGTGACTGATCACGCCCAACTATGCCTTCTAAAAAGGACAATGCAGTCGTTGCAAATATAATCCGGTTTACAAGTCCGGAGTCGAATTCCACAGAGAATTAACCTATCAATTATCACTAAATCCTTTAAAATCAATTTCCCAAACTTTGTAAATAATAGTTGATGGTATTTCTACTAACTAAGATTGAAAGTAAATAACTAACAGCTGTAAACTAAATATTCTTGGTTGTAAATAATAATGAGAAGGTTCTAAGGTAGTGATTTCCCCTATTGATGGAATCCCTTCCGGTTACGTTACATATAGATTTACCAAAATATCTCTATCAATCATGAGTACTCTTATTACCTTAAATCTCTCCCGAGTAATTGCGATAATTTACTAGACGCACTCTCCCGAGTTACGCTAGCTGGCTTTGATTATTACAGCTCACTTTAGAACACACCCAAGGCTTCGTTATCCCTAATCCTGCCTTTAAACCCGCAATTATAGATCTCTCTTATACTTTGGGAGTGGTGTTGTTCAATAATTACCTAAATATGCACTCTCTCCCGAGTTATGCACACTAAATAGGCACAACTAATTGAGGATCCTATCAATTAACTACAATAAATATGTAATTGAACAAATAGAGATTAACTGGCAAGCTATATGAACATAATCAAGAATTTCATCCGTCAATAGGTTCCATCAAAACCTTAGACTAAAGTATTTACCTACTCATAACAACTTGAAGATAAAATACGAAAATATTCATCATGTAAAATTGTAAGAAAAAGAAGAAATAAATAACTATGATATTTTGGGTGATCTCTCACACTTGTGTTTCTTGCCCAAAGTACTCTCAAAACAAAATCTGACCTAATGTGGCCGAAATCCTACTTTTTATAAGGGTTTTACACCAAGTTTTCCCGACTTGACACTTTTGTCCCTGGCTATTTCGCGTTCTGCCGCGGTCCCACCGTGGTTACACCGGGACTGCGGCCAAATGGACTCACTGAATCTGCAACTCTACTCTGCTGTGGTCCTACCGCAGTTACGGCTGACCGCGGCAGGCCAATTTCAGCACTTCTTTGACTTTTCACTTGTTGCATTTCTTGGGCATTGTTCGATTGGCCTCCTTTTCTCCTTAATTGATCCCAAACTTGCTCTATTGACTTCTTTCGTTGGATATAGTCTGCAAAGCATGAAAAGCACTAATCAGAGCATTTGGTTATCATTTTTTACAACAAAGCTATACAAAAATGTGGTTCTTTAGGGTCTAATTATAGTCTAATTCACCTATTATCAACACCCCACACTTAAATCTTTGCTCGTCCTCAAGAAAGTTAAACCACACTTCAGGCCTATTCGTTAGATTCATTACCCTTTTTATTTCACACCTGCTATTATGAAAGAACAACCTAAGTAGTGCAACAGCGACACCTCAGATGAAGACTCTAATGCCATGCCACACTCATGCTTACTCTATGTACTCTAACAGAAGTGAAGACTTGCTTTTTCTTCTTGAGTTAAATGCCCTCACATCACCTTTTTTAGAGAAGTTCCACACATATGAAATCAAACCACACGGAACTGTGGAATAAATGGATTCACTCACTCTCAATAAAGAACATTCATATGCCACACAGATACACCATATGCTTGCCCTTAGTGTAATACTCTACTAATCGAATAGTTCAATCTAAGATCAATAGGGCTTCATTTGGTTGTAACGTAGGCTACGGGATGGGGTAGGATACATTTAGATATAAGAGTGACAACATCTCCCTAAGCACTTGAATACATACATTTTCTCAATTAAACCTCATCCTTATGTCACCCCAAATTCCACCTTCACATCAATATAACTACCCCATTCTTCTTTAAGCACACTTGCATCAAGAACCACCACTTATCTAGGAGTTTTTATGTTTATAAAAAAAATAATTTCAATTCAAGTGGCTCTTCCTTTTTCAAAATAGTGCACCTTTCTCCTTATTCAACTAGTTCCACTCGAAAGCTAAACCGACCACCACACACTTTAACTTTTACAAGGTTCATAACAATTCAAGTGCTCATGAGAGGTGAAAAAGTTCAAATAGATGGTTAATTCAAACAAATGGGTAAGGCTTGTAATGTGGTTGCCAAAGAAAAATGATTATAAGCTCAAAGGGGTTAACTATGGTAATATGTACATGTGGATTTATGATTATATAGGCTACACAAAGAAATGCCTAAATCATCTCTAAGACCAAACAACTACTATTTCGCTTTGCACACACACGGGGCAAGTTCTAGGTATCGCATGCAAGCACAGAATACGTGTATAACCTCACACACACTTGGCATGTAACTCATTCCGAATTAGTTTGTCAACACATTCACAAGAGCATTCAAATAAGACAAGGTGTGCAAAATTAAGGCATAAGATTAAGAGTCTACACATGAGCCTAGACGTCGCACCCTCAAGTTCGTTTTAAGTATTTGCAGGTATGAACACCACGGGATGCATTCTTGCCCAACCCTTCTTAGCCCACAAGAGTCCTAAGGGTCCTAAAATCTATTAAATAAAAATCTACCTTACTTGGTTCAAGAAAAACTCTTGAAAAAGAACCGCGGTCAAAAGAAAAACTAACGGGGAATTACTACACAACCTAAAAAGAAAATAAAAAATCTTTTTGGCTGTTTGATTAGACTACTTCCCTCAAGAATACTGTCTAGGTGGTCCGTCATCAGGAAGAGTATCCTAACTTTTTTAGTTTTTTTTTATCTGACTTTAACCCTCAAGAAACCTGTCGACAAGGGTCCATCGTTGGTGCAAGTCGGTGACATATATACAACAACACATATATACACAAATCATATATACACATACCCAAGTCTCCCACCCCACACACAAAAAGTATGGCATGTCTCCATGTCATAAAACAATTAAAGAGCAGAAGGGTAAGAGAACTTCCCTGGTCATTAGTCAGAGTCAGAGACGGTGTTGAGATCCACGTGACAGGCCCTCCCTAAAGCACGGAACCAAGACATCACCCGGCTCTTAGACCTGGCCTGCCGTCTAGACATGGCATCCAAACGAACATGCAGGCTATCTTTGGAGGTGCGTATTTCCGCCACATCTTCCTCTATAGAAGGCAACAAGGGTCGGCTTGAGTATGATCGAGGGTAATCTGCCCCGGTGCGGGTTTGCCGTGAGGATCCAGCTGCATCATAAGACCTCCTGGGTGGTGCCATGGTTGCTGGGGTATCATCATCATCAGGTCAATATGTGTAGGTGCATCTCTGCCCACTTTGATCTTTGACGCTTTGAAAGCTACTTTTGGGGGCAAAGTGCCATCCATAGGATTGACTCGGACATTAACCATCAAACATAACCTTGTCACCAGTGAGGGGAAGTAAAACCCCTTAGTCATCAGAGGCGACTGGATCATCATTTCATCCCTAATTATCTTAGTAATATTGACGTCCTTCCTGGTTAAAAAGCACCAAACCAATAAAGTCCACAAGCTATTCACATCTATTGTGTTGCTCGTAGGCAACAATCTGCTGCAAATCATAGTGAACCAACACTTAGCGTCCCAGGTGAATGACTTGGAATGCAGGGTCATGTTCTCCTGAATCCAAATTGGCCTTCCCCCTGAGCATAAGGAGTCAGTCAGAGTGCCCCAGTCTACCCCTGGAGAATTGTGGTAATAACCATTGTCACTAGTGAATGGGGGCAACTGCATGACCTGGCAAATTTTCTGGACTGAGGCATCTACTACTTTGCCCCGCACCACCACGAACGGCACATATGTTCAGGGAAGTTCGTGTAGAACTCCCGGACTATCATTGGATTTGCCGTGTCAGGTTCATCGAATAAGTACTCCATCCCCCTCCAGTGAATTTCTTCGTACATATCTGGCTTTTCAGCACGGAGGGCGGCCCTATCAATACCAATCTCTGGGACAGTTCTTAGTGGCTTTTGCATGAAACCTGTCCTGGGCCTCCTCGGACGTGAACTAGGTGGCATTATAAGTGGGCACGTCGGAAGTACTTTCTGAGTTTCTTCGCTTCTTACGTGCCATCGTACCTGCAATCAGTGCATTAAACAATCAGGGCCAGCCAAACATATGCCAGTTGGATGGATACTCAGACTTCGCCACCCACTGGCACCAAACCATTATCCAACGTGGACAACATCCACTATTGTTCCCACATCACTTATCGATGATAAATTTCGCCCTATAAAACTCCACCATAAGCTTCCATCAATACATACAGTTAAATGCTACCACCACTCACCCCACACACAAATTGTCAAGTAGAATTACACCCCACACTTATACAAAACAACCCGAAATACCAACTACAACACCAACTTGGAGTCTGAAATCCCAATGCAACCAAAATCAAGAATTATCTACAATAATCACTACATAATGTAAAATACATACAACATAAGGAAAAG
>MU729615.1:3438-73721 GCA_026770625.1 Nicotiana glauca
AAATGTGGTGGTTGGTTTGTGGCCTTGAACTTTGAGGACGATTGCTCCTTCACTTCCCATGATAACTGATTTCCACTTGAAGACCTTGCATGTTTACTAACTAACCACTTTCTCTGTCGTCCTTGTCACAAGAAATACCCATTCTTTGTTCAAACCTCCATACCTTCTCTTTGTTTCATTGCTCCTGAACTGACATTTCTTCTTGGAAGATCTTGGTTGTCACTGGTGTACCACCCTTTGTCAATCCTATCACGGGAAATTCTTTTGATCTGTTCACTCTTGCCCTTCATCTGTTGCATTGTTCCTGAATTGATACGTTCCAAACCCTTGTATTTTACACGAATCCCAAAGCACGTTAATTGCCACCCACTCAAGATGTATGTTTTTCTTTTCTTGACTTAAACCCCTGGTCTGGTCCTTTAGGTCTACAGCTCACTCATTTGCCATGATAACTTTGACTTCTGCTTGGAAGGTCTTGCTCGTCACTGGTTTAACACCCTTTTATCAAGATTATCACAGGAAATACTTTTGATATGTTCTCCTTAACCCTTCATTTGTTGCATCATTCATGAATCGACATATACCAAGCCTTTGCATTCTACAAGGATCCCAAAGCATGTTGATTGTTTCCAACTCAGTGAGCCTGCTGTTCTTTCCTGACTTGACACTTTGATGCAATTGGAAAGCTGGTGGCAAATTTTGAAGTTATTTCAGACTCAGGAAGAGGAAGTAATCAAGAGAAAAGGAAACATAGTAGAGGACAAGGGAAAGAGATGATTCCTAACAAGAAAACTACAAAATAGAAACCTATCGGATGTGGATACCAACTCTAATGACCATGACATGTACCTGCGGCCTATTCTGTCAAGCAAATCTGATGTCCATCTTTTGTCATACCTTTTCGCCGTGAAACTGGGCTTCATTGCTCCGCTTATCCCATCTGATTCACAATCCTTATTCGACTTGTTGTTCCCGAAGGGTTTTCACTATCAAGCCTCTCTCATTTTGGTCTTTCTCTCAACTTACCGTCGCCATATGGTGCCCGTGAAGGTTTTCACCAATAAGACTCTCTCATTTTTTATTTCTCTCACCTTTCATTGCCTTGAGGTATCCGCGAAGGACTTCATCAACCAGACTCTTTCATTCTTTATTTCCTTGATAAGTGTTGCCCCTGGTATGATTCAAATTTAGTCACCTGACTTGGCATCTCTTGAAGACTGATCGGAAGGTCTTTCTTTGGACCGTAATGTAGGCTTTTGGATGGGATTTAGAAAGAAGGGTATAAAGGCTCAAAATAATTCAACGTGGGTTCAAAACTACGACTTTCAGAATCATATTTCTTGTAACCACCACAAATTCTGCCCCAGTTTCTTTCTTGGGGACTTTTGGGATTTTATTTTGGTATGACTGAATCTCAGAGAGGCTGCCTACGTACCCTTTCGGGATCAAGTCAAATGTAGTTCAGGCAACTACATTTGTTGTTGTGATGTCTTCCTTCCTTCCATTCTTCTTTTCTTTTTCATTTTCTTTTCTTTTTTCTTTTCTTTTCTTTTCTTCTTTTCTTTTTCTTTTCTTTCTTTTTTTTTCTTCTCTTTCTTTTCTTCTTTTTCTCTTTTCTTTTCTTTCTTTTTTTTCTTTTATTTTCTTTTCTCTTCTCTTTCTTTTCTTCTTTTTCTCTTTTCTGTTTTTTTGCACTGTTTTTCTCTTGTTTCTCCACTTACTTCCTCATTCAATCCTCGAGTTTTGTTATTGATTCCAAAAGAGGGATACGAAAGAAAATCTAATAAGGCTCAAAGGGATAACAAAGGATAAAGTGTTTGGATAGCAGAACAAAATGCCTTCATCATTTCAATCTTCAACACATACCAAATACAAACTACACAGTTAAATACCTTTTGATTGATTCATATATTTGCCTTCTGTGTTTGCCGATTCCTAGTGCCATTGGACAACAACCTCGGTACCACGAATGGTCCCTTTAGACTTGAGGCATTCTTTCCTTTGGCTTTAAACCGATGAGGCATGATGCATTTCCACAGTATTTCTTCATGTTATATTTTTCCCCAATTTCACTTGATTCAGGCTTCAAAGTATTCCAGTATGTTTTTGTTTCTTCCGAGTACCCTTACATATTCAACATTTTTTCATTGCTAAACTGACTTTTAAACCAGGCCGAGAATTATGTGTATGTCATGTCACTAAAATCAGCATGAAAAGAATTGTAAAATGATTAGAAATAAAGTGACCATAAATGTCAGGAAACAGAGAATTGTATTAGAATGATGATGAAAAAGGGTTGAAACAACAAAACAAGCAGACTAGACTAGAATTACAAACCTAGACGGCGCTAAAGAAGATATTATTACTAATCAAAGCAAAGTGGAAATATAGAAGGGTTTGACTCCCAAGACAATATCCGGATTACAACCCTGAAATAACTCGGACCTTCAGAAATGAGATCAAAATAAACCACCAAAAACTCCACTCTAGGTGACCAAGAGATAGAGCGTCTTCCCAATTACTACGCCCGGAATTTAGTCAGTGAGTTTCACATCAATATTGCCAAAACTACTGTTGACTTTGATCAACAAGTTCCCAAGATAAATCGCAGACTCCTTTCCATTGTTACTGACCACAATTACCCCTTCTTGGATCATTTTTTCTATTTCCCTTTTCAAAGAACGACAGTCTTCAATGCTATGCCCCTAGACATTAGAGTGATACATGCATCGAACAGTAGGATCAAAGCCTTTCGACTTTTGTTCTGGAGTATATCCAAGGAGTGGCTTAATCAATCCAACTCATTTTAACTTTTCGAACAAGCTTGTGTAGGATTCGCCAATGGGCGTAAAATTATCCCTTCGCCTTTGTTTCTCTCCATGCCTCAGTTTTCCAGTATTGTTGAGTGCTTGAAAGTGCTGTACACGAGAGTTTCAGGCTATTGGTGCCCGCTTCTAGGAGTGACTTGGTAGTGGGCAAATGGACGGGTGTTACTTAGTAGATGGGGTGGCTTCTGTGGAATTTGGGGACGTTCACGGGGTCGGTATTGTGGTTGGGAGCGTTTAGCAAGAACAACCACCGGACCTTGTCGTTGGCGGAGGCTATGACTTGATGGTTGGACAAAAGATCGGGTGTTGTTCATGGGATTAGTTTGGGGTTGGTTTTGAGGTTGAACAGGTTTAGCAAAAACAATTATCCGACCTTGTTGTGAATGGGACTCAGCAACATCTTTTCTATCAATAGCAGGATCATCTCGAGTAATCTGCTCGTTCCACTTGATCCATAAATCCTTAAAGCTCTCCTTGGGTTTCTTTTCAGTCTTAGATATGGAAGAGCAATTTGGGGCAATGTTTTTATTGTACTGAAAATGTCGCACAAAATCTTGAGCCATGTCACCTAATGTAGTCCATTTGTCAACATCGTGAAGATTATGCCATTCTAAAGCTGCCCCAGTCAAGCTCTTACTGAAGTATGCCATCAACATATCATATTTATCCCCGACACTTCTCATTTCATCTCAATAGACCCTCAGGTGAGTTATCAGATCTCCAATCCCATCGTACAAGTTAAATTTTGGTACTTTAAACCCTGCGGGCAGGCGAACGTCAATGGATACAGACATTTCTTTGTAAGATATGTTACCATGATCTCCCATTCCTTGTATGTTCTTTAAGGATTGTTCTTTCGGCTTTATGGCTATTTCATCTCGCCCTACTTTCCTTGTGACCTTTTCATTTCTAGTATGAAGCTCATCCCGAGGGCTCTTCCCATATTCATTGTTGGGGGTAGTGGATATGACAGAAAATATTGGTGGTGGCGGGGGTGGTGCCTTCCCAGTCACCCAAGCTTGATACATATCTACCACGTGTAGTCTTAACATCCACACCTCTTCACTCAACCCATTATCCCGTTCATTCACCTGTTGTCGGGTACCGGCACTAACCACATCAATTCTATTGTTGTTTACCATTGCCTTTTGTTGTCGAGAAGAATTACCACTTTGGAAATCACAAACCAACCACCTTTCTGGAATGACAACATGAAACCACCATGTTAGTGTTAAGGCATTGATTTTTCCTTTTATTTATTTGTTTTCCGCTATTTTCTTTTCTTTTTGCCTTTTATGTGACTTTTCATCCTTTTTTTTTCTTTTGGTTATGGTCGAATCCTATGTGGATTGCCTACGTATCATGACCCCGCATGAATCAGACCGAGCGTAGTTCTTGCAAGTTAATGCAAAAATACAGAGATAATTTTTTGGGATTTTCAAATTTGTTTTTCTTGAAGGGAAACTAAAGAAGCAGAATCAAAATAACAAACTACAAACTAGATCAAGAGTACATCAAAGCTTCACATCCTGGAACTTTTGGGGCATTATTTGGCATCGCCACAGGCTTCCGCAAGACTGAGAAGGTTTCAATGTCAACTGAGACTATTCTTAACAACGACTGGTCATGTGATGGCTTATTTTGACAAGGCGGCTATTTTTGCAAAATTTTGTTTAAGAAATTGCGAACTCGATGGCTAAAACTAAATTAAGAGTACGCAAAGCTTCACATCCCGGGGCCCGTGAGGCATCATTCGGCATCGCCACAGGCCTCCACAAGACTGAGAAGGTTTCAATGTCATTTGTGACTATTTTACAAAACTGGCCAGATAATGGCTTATTTGACAAAATGGTTATTTTTATAAAAAATTTAAATGACCAAACTTGATTTTGCGGATACGGCCTTTCAGCACTTCCGAAAAGGAGATTTTAAGGCTGTGCCCGCATACCGTTTTAAATTGACTCAGGGTAGCTATTCTTGCAAAAATGGCCTTCCGGCGTCCTTTTGAGTGACATTCAGCTTATTTTAAACAAGAATGGCATCACCCGACTTATTTATAACGAAAAGTAAAATTTTATATTTTTTGGCTAATTTTGCAAAGGGGTGGTTGGACCGGTCAAGGGTTACCTACGTATCTCACACGTGGTGAGAATCAAAACAGCGTAGTTTGGGCAAATAAATGAACTATTTTTTTTAAAAAACAAGACTCTTTTTTTTTCATTTTCATTTTTGGCAATTCATAAGCAAAAAGCAAGAATTTTTGGCGTTTCAAAAGCAAATAACAAAACTACTTGCAAAAGCAATACTCTTTTTCATTTTCATTTTTCATGGCAAGACAAACTAATTTTCTTTTCTTTTTTTTTAAAAAAAAAACAATATAACGACTCTTTTCTTTTTTTTTTCTTTTTCATTTTCAACAAACAAATAAACTACCTATTTTACCAAACTGAAATAAAGATTATTTTTTTTTCGAACAACTTCCAAAGACTTTTTTTTTATATTTTTCCTTTGCTTTTAGCAAAACAAAACTATTAAAAACAAAATATTTTCCATTTTTTTATTTTTCGAAATTTCGGCAGAGTTCGACAGCATTCGGGAATTGATTTTTTCTAAAACTAAACAATTAATTCTTTACACTGCTATTTCTCTTTTTTCTCAATTTCACAAAATTTTCAATGTTCAAAAGCCGGTCAGCATGCGGGCCCGAGACAAATAAACGCAACACGTAAAATGCATCATGGTGTTCTTTTCATTTCCGTTTACCTGTCCTAGACAGATCCAACCCCTGTGTTGAGTCCCCTAATTCATATGCATATGATGCAAATAAGCGCTCCTACTAGGGATCCGGCATGAAGTCAAGTTATTCTAGGTTCAAATCCTGGGTATGTGTTCTAGACTGTGTACCCGAGCGGACAACTCGAGTCGAGGAGGGGGCTACGTACCAGGGACCCGCGGGATCGTCCGGCTTAGTAACTTGTCCGGCCTCTTTCTTAGTTTAGGGTATGACACTAACAGAATAGGGAGTCTCAACCAGTAAGCACATACTCGGAGGTGAGAAGAGAAGGGTTTCGACACAGTTTATATACAGTTCAGATAATATCAAAACGGTAAACATTTAGCAAATTAAGCATGAAACATGTAGGAAAATCATATATAACCAAATACAACAATTTATCTAAGCTCGAATTCTGAACCCTGAACAAAATGTTCTGGGTTCTTTTCCCCAGCAGAGTCGCCAGAGCTGTCAGACCTCCTTTTTCCGCTTACTACACCCCGTGAAGGGTATAATAAAAGGAGTTTTTTCAATTAAAGGACAATCGGAACATAATTTATTATTAAATTTCAGAGTCGCCACTTGGGAGATTAATGGTGTCCTAAGTGACCGGTTGAATCCCGAACCTAGGAAAAATATGACTCTGTTAACAGTCCGCGAATCAGAAATCCGAGTAAGGAATTCTGTTAACCCGGAAGAAGGTGTTAGGCATTCCCGGATTCCGTGGTTCTAGCACGGTCGCTCAACTGTTGTATTTGATTTTATCTGATTTCAATACATGTTCTATCCTATGTGCCTTTTACTAGTAATCCGCTTTTATATATTTATTTTTATAAGAATTGCAACGTCGTTAAAATGTATCTTGAACCACGCCGCACAAGTACGCCCGTGGCTTTTGACACATTTCAACTTCGTTGAGATTCGGATTTGGGTCACATAAATGTGCACCCGTATTTAGGAAGGTAATATTATTGAAAATCGCGCCTAAAGCGGCTAACGTGTTGTTAATCTTTTGGGAAAGCCATGAAATTCGCTAAACGGCCAATCCCGAATACTAAGTCTTTTTAGTAAGTAATTAATGAAGGTCTCGCAACTATGTATTTGATTTGGCGAGGCCCATCTCATTTATTATTAAAAGGCCAAACTAAAGTAACTAAATTTTCTATTTTTGTGTTTTGTCTCTAAAGAGTCAAGTAATCCATATATAAATTCGAATCTCGAATTCAAGTCCGAATTCAAACAAAAGGATAAAACCTTTTAGCTTGAACCCGCTGCCTAATTCAAGATCCAATTTCATATCTATGGATTAATTTTTCATATTCCTAATTATTTACTTTTAACATTATTGTATTTGGGACTTTTGATTCTTATGTCAGCTGCAACAAGCCTTTTGGGGCCTCAATCTTGGCCCAAGGCTTAAAAAGAGTAACCAGTTATTAATGTTTAAAAATTATTACGTTTAGATTCTCAAACTCCGGGTAACCTGCGTAAAGGGATCACGATCCAGGTCCAGCACTAATTGGACCAATAACAGGCATGGGCTCAGGCCCAAAAGAATATGCAAATCTGACCCAGGCCTGGGCCATTCATTTCGGCCTTGCAACCTATACCACTTGAAGTGGATTGTCGAGTCCCAGCAATATTTAGATTCAACCAAGGTCCAATGATATCGTTTCAGACTATTCTAATCAAAATGATAATGAATGACCCAACTCCAATTTCCTGCTTAATTAATTGACGACAATATTACTCATATATCAATCAGATCAAATGATTTACTAATCTAATTCTCAAGACTAAACTCGAGGAGTCCATTTCTAGTTCATATGACAATTTAACTTTTGAGCGAGTAATTAAGTGGAGTTGTTCGAATCTCTAATGTCTAACCGATGTCAAAGCTGAATTGTTGTACTTACTAAATCAATTATTAAGCCTAGTTTTATATTATTTCAATCTATATGCTGATTTCAAATCCAACTTCGAGTCTAATAGGCAATTAACACATGACATCCAACTTCACTACACTAGCAGCACGAATTAAATCAACATGGACTACTACATACAAAATTCACATGCCACACTGAATCAATTCAACAGTCCATAAGCTAAAATAGTTTCCAGTTGTTATATTTCGGCACAACCCTAATTCAATTGCAATAAGAAAACATTCTCCTCACAAAAACTATCTAAAGCATAACAGAAATTATCAAAATAACAACAATACAACAGGAATTTGAATCCAGTTTTATTTCATATTTCCATCTCGGAACTACATCAATTTGAGTTCAACTGTGTACCTGGAATCATGAAGAAAAAACAAGAGGATCAGCATCAGTTTTAGTGCAGAAACAGCAATCAAAAGTATAACAGCAGTCTACAGCCCGTAGAGGAGGAGTTTCGAACCAAAATAGCTTTCAAAGCCATGATCAAATTCAACATTTAACAAGCTGTTCGATGAAACAACATTATTCTGCCTTTCTAACAGATTTCTACTATTTTTTGGATGAAACAGTACTAATTCGATGAATTAGCTGCTAGAATTTGAGAATAAAGTGAAGATTTCAATGGATCAACAGCTGTTTTTGGACTTTCTATTACGTTTTCTAATGTTTTTGGATTTTTGGAGTGAATTCAAATCAAAAAAGAGGAAATTGGATCTGAAATTCTTATTTTTCAGATCTGAAACTTGGCAGATATTTTTTGGGAAAATTTTGGGATTCCAAACTTGTTAAACAAGTAGAAGGACTACTTATTTATGGACACAATTGGGAGGGAATTTCAGATTTTCATTTTACCAATTAGCCCCTCTTTTATTTTCATTTCTACCCTCATATTTCTAACTTGTTGCACAAGTTACTACCTCTATTTATTGAAAACTATATTAATGCCCAATCTAGAAGATTCTATCCTATTATAATTCCTATATTGCCCTCACTTCATTCTGAAATTTACTGTTTTTAATAAACTTGTCATTTTCCTATGCCCAAATTACCCCTGAAGTTCCCTAAAATTACTGCCCATACCCTACCCTATCAGTTAAATCCCCAATTTTATCCTGGTTACTATGATAAATGCAAGAGTAGAGTATTCAGCTATATCCAAACGACTGAATTGATTGAAATTAACTGAAACAATTAACAATTACACTAAACTAATCAAACATAACACTGGCTAACCAAGTAATTATCTAACATTGCACTAATTAAGTAACTAATATTAAATTGTCAATTTAACCGAAACCCAAACCAATTGCAACTCATAATTGACCCAAAAATAACAAGGCTGTAAATCACCAATTACGGATAAACATCCATGAACAAAAGATGAAGAAATCTCTACCATTAACGTGAAATTGCCTTTATCGTATTCTCACAAAATATAAAATGTTCCGACAGAAAAGATAAACACGACAGAAGCATATAAAGATGGAGAAAGAAAATCAAGAAAATTACCATAACTAATACATGCCTGATGAGAATGAAAGGAAGAATCAGAGGGAATAATGACTAACCGGAAAAAATCGAGGCGCCTAAACGAATAGGGTCCTTATGAAACAACAATGAAGGTCCGCCAACACCATTGAGCTTTCAAAAACGAGCCAATGTTTGAACTATCCAAAACCTTCCAGAAAGGGGCACGGTCAACACATAGCGTGACCCGTATTAGAACTTCGAAAATTACAGAGTCTTAGACTAAGATGCGAAGATTTTTATTAGGCTTCGAAGGCAACCAGTGTAAGATTTGTGTTGAAGGGGTTCCGAGGTGTAGTTTTGAGACTCATTTGAGGCGGCGGCGGCGGAGGGCTAAAAAGGGCGACAAGCTAGGGTTTAGGATTTGGAGAAGTTTCAATGGGATTCGGAAAGAAAGAGTTGTAGACTTGAAAAGAAGAGGAGAAGAGAAATTTTTTGGTGCATGTTTGGTCGGAAAATGGGAGCTTGCCGCCGCCGTGAGCGAACTCCGGCAGGCGGCGAATGGTAATATATGGCGGATATTAGTGTGAGGGTTAGGGGGTATACAGAGAAGGGGTCTAAATGCCTAGGGTTTTTTTGTTATAATATTTGTTATACCTTTTTTAATGACGGAACTCATATGGACCGTTGGATGAGTGTAATTGATGGCTGAGATTTAATGATTTAAACGACGTAGTTTTGATTGAAGGGGGGGTGGACCGGGTAGGGGTGATATTGGGTATGGGGCATGGGTATTTTGGGCTGACCTGGGTAGACCTATTGGACTGTAACACATCTTTCTTTTAATTGTTTTTTCTCATTTTATTCTCTTTATTTATTTCCCTTTTGTGTAGATTTTTGTATTATTATTTTTATTTGCTTTTGTATTTCATTTTCATTCTTGTACTTTGTATTTTTTTTTACTTTGTATTTTCTGATTTTGTAAAAATCAAAACAAAACCTAATTAAACTAATTAACTTCTAAAATTATTTTAAATCAATTATCAATTAAAATGGCCTAAGACTATTATTTTTGTAATTTTCTTTAATTTGTTCTAGAATGAATTAATACCTACTCAATGCTAAAATGAAATTAAAATCTTAAATGCAAATGCATATTTTGTATTTTTATATGACTTAACATGCACAAATAGCATGAAAACAATTAACACAAAATTCACAAAAATTGTAAAATAAGAAAAAAATCTTTTGTTTGAATTTTATGGGAATAACTCATATATAGGGAAAAAATTACGTGCTCACAAACTTAGCTATAGCCTGCCCATGATCATGTAACTCCTTGTGCAAATGAGTAACCATGGGGTCACCTTGGGGCACATTGACTCTACTTTTTCGAGCAGAAGAAGTGTCAACCATCTCATCAAGAATGTCAAAGCCTCATCAAACGACAGCTTCATGAAGTTGCCCCCAGCAAGTTGTTTCACTATGCTTTGGTTTGTTGTGTTAATACCCCGGTAGAATGTTTGTTGGATCATTGCCTCAGTCATATCATTGTTGGGGCATTTCTTTACCATTGTTCTATAGCGCTCCCAAATCTCATGCAAAGGTTCGGTGGGCTCTTGCTTAAAAGCCAAGATCTCATCTCTCAATGCTGCCATATGCCCCGGTGAGAAAAAGTTTACAATGAACTTATCCGTTAACTCATCCCAAGTAGTGTTGGAATGGTTGGGAAGTCGCTCAAGCCAATCCAGTGCCTTCCCTCTAAGTGAAAATAGGAAGAGTCTCAACCGAAGCGCATCTTCGAACACATTTGTTTGCTTGTTCCCCGAACAGTTATCCAAGAACCCTTTGAGATGTTTATAAGAGTTTTGATTTGTAGCGCTCATGAAATACCCACACTGCTCTAGCAATGTCAGCATCACATTGGTAATTTGAAAATTGCCCGCCCGGATCCGGCGTGGGACAATTGTGCTTGCATACCTTTGGTTTGGAAGCACTCGAGGAGCAACTCTTGGAGATGACGAAGGAGGGTCTAGAATATTTGTTTACCGTGAAAATGTAACAACAATTAAATTTGTAAATGGGATTCTAAAAATACGTGATCTATTATCAAACTAGTTTGAATGGGTGATTAATACTAAATATGGAGTAAAACAGTAAAGATCGAGCTAGCCAAAAATGA
Organism: Nicotiana glauca; assembly: GCA_026770625.1. Taxonomy (NCBI): domain Eukaryota; kingdom Viridiplantae; phylum Streptophyta; class Magnoliopsida; order Solanales; family Solanaceae; genus Nicotiana; species Nicotiana glauca. The sequence continues at coordinate 14,632 of MU729615.1, forward strand.
TAATCGAACCAGTAAGGGGTGTTCCCGAGCTTAGGACAAGACAATAGTTACCTCGGAGCCAGGCCTCTATCCTACCTCAGGCCTATCAAAGATAATCGTATCGAGGGTAATCGGGAAGGGGATAACAGATAAGTATGGTTGTACAAGGCTTTATACCATCAATCTTTAGCTATATGACGAAGAACAAATGAATAACAATAAGATTCTAGGGCGACCTCGGGGTCGAAGAACACATTTAACTTTAAAAGAAAGAGATAGAGAGAGATATTATTGCTTATTGGAGAAGTGGAGTAACATCAGTCCCTTACAAGGTGGGTCCCCCTTATATAGGCAAAGGGACTCAATAGAATATGCATATATTATTTACGAGAATAGAAGGATAGGATGGCCTATCGCACGTCATCTCAGTAGATTATAGATAGACCGGCCCCGTCAGGTGTAGCCATGTGCCTAGGAGACTTCTTCTTTTATTCCGACCTTGGACCCTGACCCCTTCAATTCGGGCTCCAACGAACCCTGAGACCGAGAACTTGATCGAGGCCTTCCACCCTTGGGGTTACGAGGAAGGCTTCTGAAATATCTTGATAGCAGAAAATCAACTTATCTGATTTTACCACGTTCAAATAGTCTCCGCATTTCTTAGAGCGGAAGGCAATGTGGAGTGATGAGAAATGATTCTGAATTATTACCTCCCCAGGCGTCCCTGAGGATAGTTGCAGGCTGCAAAGATGCACCTTGGGCGTCGCTGTTGCAGATTTCAATGCTGACCGCGGCGGTTGGCTTTCTTTAATGTACCCGCGAGGCCTTTATAAAATCTTGTTTCTACCAAGTCGGATCTCATTTGGAACTTTTTTGTGAAGTCCATCTTTCTATTTTTTCTTGTTCTCTTCCTAGGAGCACGACACCCCTTGCATTCTCCCTTTTCTGGAATTTCTCAAGGATTGCGAACATTTATACAGCAGCTTCTTGTGATATGTGGGCTCATCATCTTCGTTCTTCTCCCAAGGTGAAGTGACGGCCCCTCCCCGAGTCAAGGAGCGTGTCCCGGAGTCGTTTGCGATGACCTCAGACTTCAGGGTTGAAAGACCTTCTTCTAAATCTGGATGTCACGAACGGATAACCCGCTTCATCAGCTCCGTAACCGATAAGGGGGAGTGAAAGTTGATTATGGCTGGAGGGATGTCGTGCTTGTGGAGATTCCTACTCAGGACGAAAATATCATGACTTATAGGGCTGATTTTCTGTGCGTGTATACCTACCCATTTACTTTGGGATCGGTGGGAGCGGTTTCACCCCCGATAGATCCTGTGATCCTCAATTTCTGCCGGAGTTACAGCTAACCTTGGGTCAGATCCATCATTCGTTCTGGTGCACGGTTTATATGATTAGGCATTACTCGGGCATGATAGAGGGGATGCCTTTCACTTTGAATCACCTGATCCGGATGTACAACTCTCGCCTCCTTTGTGGAGGTTTAATCAGGCTTCGTCGTCGAGCCTCGAGATCTCTTTTTACCTGTACTAAGGTGTTCAAGGATAACGGGTGGCTGAGTAAATTTTTTCGAGTATGGACGTCCGATCTGATCTCGTCGGACTAAATGCCATTTCTCGAGAAGTGGAATATCGCGTGTAAGTGGATGTGGAGCTTCTGCTTCTCTTTGATGGTTTCTTCCTGTATTTCTAAATGTGTCGTTTCTTCTGTTATTCTTTTAGCCGAGCCGGTCTACCTCGAGGTGGTGTCAGATCTGCGGGATTGGGTTGGCCGTTTATACTTGGCTTGCCCGTACAACGATCGTGCATGGTAGGATTTGTCTCGAGCCCGGTGAGAGGTAAAAGATCATGGCGAGTTTCAAGTTACCGTAGTTCCTGTACATCCCATTGCAATTTACTGCTGACGGATCTTCCCTTTCCGCACTTCTAACGCGTATGCTTATGCAGGTTTGGGAGGGGTTTTATTGATAAAGGTAGCACCACACACCGGAGGAGATATCCGACCGCTTGGCGGGGAGGAGAAAAGGCAGAGAAATGCTCTGATCGGCTTGCTGGAACCGAAAAGGGCCAAAGTTGAGGAACCTAAGGTTTACTTATCAATTATGGACTTAATCACTTGGGGAAATCCCCGTGCTGAAGGCGAGGGAGAAAATAGTCTTTCGCCACCCTCCAAAGATCATCCGGGACCAGTTGTTCCTCGGGTCGAGGAGATGGAGGCCTTCGGCCAGGAATGTGATGTTGTTGTGGTTTGCTATCATAGTGATGAGGCAACGAACGGAGTATCAATTACCGGCTTAGACCCGGTGGGTGGTTGGAGTCTTTTGCGAGCTGGGATGTCTTCAGCAAGCGCTTTGAAGACCCTTCGATCAGGGACCCATGATGAACGGGGGCCGGGCATTCAAACTGACCATGTTGATTCATTAGTTATCGTCGATTCCCCGAAGGGGGGATGACCTCAACCTTCTAGAGTGCGAGGTCAACCTTGTAAGGATTCTCCCGAGGTGGGCGTGCTGGTCGAAGGTGGAGACATGCTGGGTGGTCCAGCGATCGTCCTCGAGGATAGCTCCGGGGTAAATGCTCCCTCAATTTTCGGCAAGATGGGCAGGCTGTGCGCGCGGGTACACTCCTTTATTATTTCATTATTTTGGTCCGTTCAAACCTTTGATTCCTTAACTTTTTTTAGGCCTTTTCAGGCCGAACTGCTTTACATCCAAACTCTCGCTCAGTATCAGGACGAGGTGAACCGCCGCGAGCATGAGAAAGTCAGTTTAACTGAACAAGTTATTCATTTGTCGTCCCTGCTATTTTCTTGGGTTTCTGCGGAAGTTTATTGCTTTTGAACCTTTAGGCTTCAACTTGTGCAGTTTGAGAGGGAGACGCTTTTCCTAAAAAGGGAGCTCTGAACCAGGGGGCTAAGATCCTCGAGCTCAACCATAATGTGGATGAGGTGACCTCTGAGTAGGACAGCCTTGCAAGGAGCTTTTCCTTGGTTGAGTGCCAGCTTCTTGATGCGAAGGAGGATAGCATCAAGCACAAGTATCTACGTTCTGGGCTGGTATCGCACTACTTCGGATCAGAGCTGAGGCCGAAGCGCTTGTATCTTTATATGGTGGAGAAGCTGCCTCTAAAGACTTCTACATGGAAAAGGCCTTCGGAATGGTAGACCCGGCTTTACCTCGGGCTGCGAGTCGTGTTTGGCCTGACCCTCAAAGATTAACCACTGGGGGCGTATTGGAAGGCGGCTCAAGTGGCGTTGGAAGTGGGGGCAAATCTCCGGAGAGAGGGGACGCCATTGATAAGGGGCTGCCCGGGGATCTACAGGATTAGTTTATGTTGCTCTTTTCATTGTTTTTCTTGCCTGTATATGGAGTTTCATCTTGGCGTACACAAAAAGAGAACAATCTTGTGTGTAGACATGTGATTTTTGACCCTCCCCAAGATTTTACGTATTTTAGCATTTAAATACTTAGTTTATGCCTAATATTGCTATTTTAATTAGTTTTGACTCTTTTACTTTATCTTGTCACAAAAATAAAAATTACAATTTTTTTTATTTAGGTAATTGGGATTTTATTTAGTTACTTATAGTTTACCTTACCTGTCATAAAATTTTAAAATAAAATACATAAATAGTATTGATATTTTATTTTTTTCCAAAAAAAAAAGATAAGAAAGAAAATTTCAAAATATATAGTTAATTAGTTTAGTTTAAAAGTTGTAGGCCTTAATAAGTATTGAGTAGTTTTAATTTCTTTAATTTGGCTATGATGCTTTTATTTTTAGTTATTCCCTACTAGTTAAATAATTAGTATTTTTTGTTTATTTAAAAAATAAATGAAAGAATAATTGAAATACAAATAAACAACAAAAATAAATTTAAAAAATGCAAAGAAAAGAGTAGCTAAGCAACGGAAGAAGCAAAAATTTGCAAAGAAAAATCAAATGGAAATGTGGACCCCATCACCTTATCTCTTCGCAACAAAATCATACCTGCACATTCCATTTTGAATTCCCGGACTCTATTTTCTCAACAGAATTATTCCCTACAGCACACCCCCATCTCATTTTCATTTCCCTCTCTCTCTCTCATCTCTCGTATAAAGGAAACACACTCATACACGAAAAAGGGGACGAAAAACGAAAAGCAGAGATGGGAAACAAAATAAAGAGATGAGTAAGTAAGTGAGTTGCCCACAACCCCCCATCGTCGGGAACCAACCACTAAACTCCCTCTTCTCCTTCTGTTTTCAGCTATGGTGACCAAGAACTAAACCTCGCTCTTCTCCTTCCGTTTTCAGCTATGGCAACCAGCTCCCTTTCCTTCAACAAAGAGCTGAAAAATCATCCCGAATCCTCCTCAAAACAACTCCAAAATCAGTCACCCTAACCATAGTATCAGTTAAAGTTTTCCTAGTTGGTTCTATTTTCACGTAATGGTGAGATTCCAGTTGGGTTGGAGATATTCCATCCGAGGTTGTTATTTGCTCCGGTAGCAGTTTCTTGAAGCGGCTCTAATTTATCGAATTCATCTGTTGATGTTGTACAGCTCTCCGATTTGTAGATCGTTGTTTGAATCTATGGAAGAAACTTAAAGGTTCATCTTACCCTATAATTTCTATTATACCTTAAACTTGCTCTTTCTTATTATTTGAGATGTTTATGCTAGAAGTTAATATTCTATAGTCATGTGATTGTTTGAGTTAGCTGGAATGGTTTTGAGATTTGGCCAGTAGAATAATCTTATTTTGACTGTGTTTGGATGAATTTCACTGCTACGATAAGTCATTAGAGTTTGGTGTTTGACTTTAACAATAATATGCTTCTTTTCTCACACCTGACTCCCATTTCCAACAACTCTATTAATTTTCATTCCTTTTATTCATTTTCTCCTTTATGCTTTCAAATTAGTTGAATTCATTCTTTTGCATTTCGTTGGAAAACATTAATTTTTGTGGGGAAATATGGGAACAGAGGTTTTGCGACCATATGATATCTTAATTGAAAGGGTCAGAGTTCCGTCGTCGGCATTCCATCGACAAAGTAGCAACTTTGGTAGCGGAAATGGCTTACACAGTCACGTTAGCAAGCATTAGGAATACAATTATGGGTTACAACATTAGCTCTAATTTTTAGCATCTTTTTCAATAAATTCATGGCAACTAAGTCACACCACCTCTCCGCAATGATTATTCCATAACTTTTGGCCTCTCAATAATTTTAAACTAGTTTTAGAATAAATACTCCATGAATATTGGTAGCTTGCTTTAGGCGCGTAACATAAATCACTGTCCTAAACTCGGGTGTGGATTTCATGTGACCCAAATCCAAATCCTACAAAGTTAGATAAAATATGTCGCGGATCGCGGGTGCATTTCATGTGGCGTGCTTCAAAGACATGTTTTAAATAACATTGAAGTTACCTAAAAATTAATTAAAAGCGGTAAATAATTTAAAATTACACTATAGGTTTGAGCATGAATTAAAATAAGATAATAGGCCAATTATAATAGTTTAAGCGACCGTGCTAGAACCACGGAATCCGGGGGTGCCTAACACCTTCCCTCGGGTTAACAGAATTCCTTATTCAAAATTTCTGGTTGGCAGACTTCACAAGGAAAGTCAAATTATCCTTGATTTGGGATTTGAAATAAACCGGTGACTTGGGACACCAAATAAACTATCCCAAGTGGTAACTCTGATAAATAAATAATTCCATTTCAAATAGTATCACTTAAATTGTAAAAACTTCCCTATACACTACCTTTCGGGATGGTGTGTAAAAAAAGAGGTGTGACATTGTGAATTTATTTCCTTTGAGAGCTTTGAATATAGAGCTTTGAATCTATAGTGTAGCTTTGCAGCCCACTCCGAGCTGGTTGATGTGATCCATGCTGAGAGTTGTCACGGGGGTTTTGCACCTTCACGCTCTAGCTTTTTTCTCATTTATTTTGGGATCTGATTCCCGAGTCGTGTTGCGACTTGAGCTGCAACCGACTCTGAGCTTTCAGGTTCCCCGGATCAGCGATGGTGGTATTCATACCGTGCTTTTAGGCATTTTGCAATCTCCTTGGAGCTAGTCTCTAAGTCGGGTCGTGATTCGAGCTGCAATTGGCCTTTGATCCTTTTAGGGGCTCTAGTCGGTGATATTGTTTTTCGTTTCTTGCCCTTGGGCATTTGGCCATTTTTTGGGTCCATTCTTCAAGTCGTGTTGCAACTCGGGATGTAATTGTCCCTTGAATCTTATTTGAGTTTTCGACCAGTGGTGGTAGCCTTTCTATTGTTTGGTCATTGAGACCCTTTAGTATGAGGCCTGTAGGCTTGCTTAGGCGGCGACAATGGCACTTACGCTTGTTTGGTCGTAAAGACCTTTTGATGTGAGGCCCGGAGGCTTTGCTTAGTTTAACTATTTTGGATCCGATTGGGTTACGATTCAACCTCAATTTTATCCTCAAGTTGTCGATTTTCAATTTGATAGTCATAGATACCTTTCGGTGTGAAACCCGAAGGCTTTGCTTAGCTGGCGATAATGGAACTTATGCTATTTTGATGTGAGGTCCGAAGGCTTTTTGTAGGCTTTGTTTCCTCTCGTTAAGGTCCTATTGATTATTTTGCCTGACCCGTCGTCGGTTCTAAAAGAAACTCAATTTCCAGTCATAATCGGCGATGTTTTGAGCACCTCGAAAGGTTCATATCCCATAGGTCGAGTAGATCGATGCTTTTTTGATTTTGGAGCCGACGTGGTCGGGACTCATTTGTTGACTGTTGAGGGAAGCTTGTGTTTTAACCAGTTCTTTCCAAAGTAGATTTGAAGGATTTTTTAGCAATATTCGGGCGTCCTCGAGTTGCAATTTTTTGGGTTGTAGCAGCCGTTCCAACCATTTTTGATTCGAGAAGCAGTTTTAGGTGTCCACATCGAGGGTATGTCCTTTAGGGATTCTTAAAAATGCCATGTGTACCCTAAACTTCAGGATTTTTCATGCCTGTTGAGGTCTTATAGTATGCCATGCATGTTGAGGTCTTACGGTTTATCATGCATGTTGAGGTCTTACAATTTATCATGCCTGTTGAGGTCTTACAATTTATCATGCCTGTTGAGGTCTTAAAGTTTATCATGCATGTTGAGGTCTTACAGTTTATCATTCCTGTTGAGGTCTTACAATTTATCATGCCTGTTGAGGTCTTACAATTTGTGAAGAATGGATCTAGGTTTGCTGAGGCTACTCGTTAAGGTCTTACAATTTAGGATTTTTCAGTGCGTGGCGATTGGCGACAGCCTCCGAGTCATCGAGTTTGCTTGAAGATAGCTTCTCGTGAGTTCAGAGCTGTTTTTTGGGGGCTTGGTGAGCCCGGAATTCCGACCCTGGGGTCGTATGAGCTATCAAAATTGCTTATTTTGAGTCTCTGAGCGTGTCAGACTTGTTTAATGGAGAATTATTATGCTTTGAGATAATCTTTCTCAAAACATGAAACGCCAATAAACTACATTTTATTGTATTGCAGCAGATGTAGGCTATGATGAAAATGCCAAAATATATTCTTTATTGCTTGGCGTAGATATAGGACGCAAGCACATATAGTTTTGTTGCTGTGAGTTCGACCCTCATGGGCTCGGCTCTTCAAAATTGTTTGGCCTGGTATGTTTCCTTTGTCGGAATGGCCATTTCAGTGGGAATTCATTCCGGGGTGAGAGTCTATTTTTCTGGAAGAGAGGGCGATGCTCGATCGTGGGCTCCTATGGGTATTTCATGATTGCAGGCCCTAACAGTAATATCATTTGTGCATCGACACATTCCAGTTGCTCGGTAGCTTCTCGCCTTCCATGGTGCCAAGCTCATATGAGCCTTTGCCAATGATTCTAAGGATGCGATATGACCCTTCCCAATTTTGGCCTAGTTTACCTTTGTTGGTATTTCGGGTGTTGAGAGTAGCCTTCTTCAGGACCAAGTCCTCGATACTAAAATATCAGAGGTTCTTTCACCGATTGTAATATCTTTCAATTTTTTGCTTCTAGGCAGCCATTCGAACCAGCGAGGCCTCCCCCTTTTCGTCGAGTAGTTCGAGGGCTGTTGTCATAGCCTCGTGGTTTGTCTCTTCGCTGGCGTGCCAGAATCTAGCGCTTGGATCTCTTACCTCTACATGTATTAATGCTTCAGCATCGTACACCAGAGATAAAGGCATTCTGCCCGTACTTGATTTTGAAGTCGTCTGATATGCCCATAATATCACGGATAGAGTTTCTCGTGACTTTCCCTTGGAGATCTCTAATTTGTTCTTCAGGTTCAGGATGATAGTTTCATTTGTGGATTCTCCCTGGCCGTTTGTGCATGGATGGTACGGTGTTGAAAGGATCCTTTTCATTTTGTTGTCCTTCAGGAACTGAGTTACCTTGCTCCCAATGAATTGTCTCTCATTGTCATACGTTATTTTTGACGGGATCCCGAACCGGCATGTGATGTGTTCCCATATGACGTTGATGACTTCCTTCTCTCTTATTTTTTCGAAGCCTGCACTTCAACCCATTTTGAAAAGTAATCAGTCATAAATATAATGAACCTAGCTTTACCTGGTGTTGTTGGCAAAGGGCCAACGATATCCATTCCCCGTTTCATGAATGGCCATGATGATAGGATGGAATGTAATTACTCCCCGAGTTGGTGGATCATAGGGGAAAATTTTTGACAATTGTCGCATCTCTGGACGAGCTCCTTGGCATCCCTTTCCATGCTATCCTAATAGTAACCTGCTCAGATTACCTTTCTGACTAAGGAGTTAGCACTGGAGTGGTTTCCGCAGGTGCCCTCGTAGATCTATCAGAGCGCGTAGTCTGTGTCTCCTATTCCAAGACACACTACTAGGGGGCCGTCGAACGTTCTTCTATACAGGGCACTGCTTTCGTCAAGCGAGAACTGGGCCGCTCTGGTTCATAGGGCACTTTATTCTTTTGGGTCGGCGGGCAGCTTCCTGTCCTTCAGATAGGTGATCTGTTTATTCCTCCAATCCCATGTCAAGCTGGTGGAGTTGATTTCTGCGTGACCCTTCTCGACTACGAACTTGATTAGTTGGACCACAGCCCCGGGGAGCAGGTCTTACTCCTTAGTGGACGATCCTAGGTTTGCTAGGGCGTCAGCCTCGCTGTTCTTCTTTTGGGGAACATGGACTAAGGTCCATTCCTTGAAGTGTCACAAGGTGACTTGGATTTTATCTAGATACCTCTGTATTCTGTCTTCCCGAGCTTCATAGCTTCAATTAACTTGACTTACTACGAGGAGCTAATCACATTTTGCCTCGAAGGACTGGGCCCCTAGGCCCTTGGCCAACTCTAGACCTACAATCATAGCCTCATACTCGGCTTTGTTGTTAGTTAGCTTCACAGTTTTTATGGATTGTCGGATTACACCACCGATGGGCGGCTTCAGGACTTTACTGAGCCCTGATCCTCTAATATTTGTGGCACCGTACGTGAATAGGGTCCACATCTAGGAAGATGTGCCTGACTTCAGTAAAAGTTCCTTCTCTACCTCGGGGACGAGGGATGGCGAAAAATCGGATATGAAATCTGCTAGGATCTGGGATTTGATGGCCATTCGAGGTTGATATTCGATATCATACCCTCCGAGCTCGATGGCTCATTTGGCCAGTTGGCCTGACACCTCGGGTTGGCACAGTATGCTCCGGAGGGGATAGGTTGATAGGACACCGATACGATGGCACTGAAAGTAAGGCGTTAGCTTACGCGAAGCACTTATTAGTACGAGTGCCAATTTTTCTAAATGGGGGTTCCGGGTGTCAGCATCCCCTAAGGTACGACTCACATAGTATATAGGAAATTACATACCTTCATCTTCATGGACTCATACTATCACGCCCCAAATTCGAGGGACATGACCGGCGCCTGACCGGGTAGCCCTAGCAGAGCGGACTTGGGTGCCTCTCCTACCCCACGTGCTACCCCATGTCTTACTTACTCAATATTCCAAGAACTGGCCAAATAATTAATTTTAAAACACCTTTTTGCAAAGCATACATACATACAATTTCGTTAGTGAAATTACCAATTCGTTGCCCAATAAAGGAAACTTGGATTTACGTAAACTTCTAACCCACACCCACTGTCTACGGAGCCTCTAAATGTACAACAGGATAATACAGTATTTGCCGGTAACAAGGCTCCGGCTATACCTTACAAAACATCAAAATAAACTCCGGACACAAGCGGTTTGAGCCACACAGGACCCCGAGAGGAATAGGGCTCACCAAAAAAGCTGATGGAAGACGAAGAGGGAGCTACGATCGGATCCACCTACAATCATAATACGAATGTAGCGCCCCAGGCAAAAGGGACGTCAGTACATTTGAATTGTACTGGTATGTATAACAAACCTTACCCTGAGTAACCTCAAGCCATACACAAGTAATAAAGAATAGAAGGAAGCAACAATTGAGTACACACAAGGAAAACAATCAAGGCAAACAAGTTAACAAACTCTCCTTTCCCCATCATCATTTCCACATTTTCAGATTGACAATGTTCTCATATTTCATTTCAATAGTGATATCAATCACTTTCCACCCTTATTACCTCGGCAACCCTTATTACCTCGGCCACCCTTATCACCACAACCCACACCTAATTACTTCGTGTTGCGTCGTGCAACCAGATCCCACCGAGCAACCACAATTCACAAACAATACCACAACAATAATAATTTACAAGGATAACCACAACAAGTTTTAAGAACAACAACCACAAGTCCCAATAACAACAACAACACACCTCACAAAAGGTTTAGGTGACTATCCATACCATTTCCATCTTTTTCAACAGCCCGTTATACCATTTAGACCACAACAATAGTTTTCCACGACTAACCACAAGGGATATTATCACAGTTATTTTAATTTCACCAATTACGATTCCTCTCTATCATTTATTCCACAGTCCTTGCCACATAACACATTCGCAATCACAACTTAGTTTATTGCCATTTACTTGCACAATCATATCGGATGTTTTAACCAACAACGCATAAGGCACGATATTTACACGAACTCACAAATAGTTCACACAAGTAAACACATCCTGCTCACCAGAGTTTAACTTCACAACTAATTCATGGATATATCACGTATCGAGTATTCGGACACCAAACAAGGCGATTTTACAAAGGTTAAAGTTAGCCATACATAACTGAAGTTGGATTCCTTTCTAATTCCTACTCCCAATTCACCAAAAAAATCTTTCAACGTCAATATAATGCATAAATTAATACACATAACTTAGAATTGAAGTTCACAACTTCTTTTCAAACTCATTTAGGTTAATAAACCCCTCTTTGAATACTCCTTTACCCCTACCCAATTCCTCATACTAGAATTTAGGTTTTTAATAGACAAGCATGCATGATTTCAACCATTATTTTAAGGACTAATGCATGAGACTCCCCCCCTTAGTTTAAACCAAAAATTNGATCCGTATTCCTGTTATGCGGTCGCATTTTGCACAGCATAATTGACTTCCACAAATACTTGAGAAATTTATGCGACAATTATGCGGTCTGTATATTGATTATGCAATCGCATAATGGATCGCATTTTCAACATCAATTTTGACAATTCTTCTGCCTCACTCTACGGCAGAAATGCGGTCCGCATAGCTGATCTACGATCGCATTCTGGACCGCAGAATGACAATTTTCTGGAAAATCGATTCTTTTGATTTTTAAGTGCAAAATCAGTAAAAAGGATCCGAACCGCAACACATATTCGGACCTTGGCACTACGAGCTACTAGGTTTTGAGCACAAGATTTACGGGGCCTTACATCCTTCCCCCACTTAAAATCATTTGTCCTTGAATGAGGATTTTTGAAAATCAGTTGGTTTAAAAATAATGATATGTAGACTCTCAAAATTTTCGCTAACTCCCATATTTTAGAAAATTTCGCAAGAGTTTCCTTTGTATTATGAAAATATCTACCTAACAGAGGGCCCCCGAAACACAAATTCCAAACACCATAACAGGATTACAACCATCCCTACAACTGTCATACAACTTCCTACCTTAACAATTGCACACATTTGATAACTTGATACGTTTTTCTTATGAATCAATTATCTCAATGAGTTCCACATAATCTAACCATTTCAACATACTACGTGCATACAAGTAATTCATTACCAACTTATACAATCATTAATTGGTTACTTATCACAAGAGTCTTTTTCAAACTTTAATTTACCAAAGAGATGTTCACATGACTTAAAACAATCACAACACCTATAAGTCTTGCACAACTTGAGGAACTTCACTAGTATTAGGAAGGAAACAACTCGGACACAATGATAGTTGTTTTATGGATAGAAAGGTCACATTATTTCTTCTAAACTTGATCAAACAGATGGGGATATTTCTCTTTCATTTCCTTCTCCTTTTCCCACGTAGCTTCCTCAACCCGTTGACTCTTTCACAACACATTGACTGAGGCAACTTCCTTATTTATCAACTTACGGACTTGTTTATCAAGAATGGAAATCGGAACCTCTTCATACGACAACTCTTCATTAACCTCGATAGCCTCGACTGGCATGATGGTGGATAGATCTCCAACCACTTTCTTCAATATGGACACGTGGAACACCGGGTGCACTAATGACATTTCGGGAGGCAATTCCAGCATATAGGCCACCTGCCCTATCCTTTGAACTATTCGATACGGCCCGACATACCTAGGTCTCAACTTACCTTTCTTCCCGAAGCTCATGATTCCCTTCATAGAGGATACCCTCAAGAACACCCAATCATTAACTTGAAATTCCAATTCCCTCCGACGAACGTCCGCATAAGACTTTTGGCGACTCTGAGCAGTCTTCATCCTTTCCTGAATGATTTTAACTTTCTCCATAGCCTGGTCAAGATCTGGCCCTACCAATTCTGCTTCTCCCACTTCGAACACCCAATCGGATACCTACAACTTCTTCCGTATAATGCCTCAAATGGGGCCATCTAAATGCTAGCATGAAAGTTGTTATTGTAAGCAAATTCTATAAGGGGCAGGTGATCATCCCAATTACCTTTGAAGTCCAAGACACAAGCCCGCAACATATCTTCAAGCGTCTGAATAGTTCGTTCTGCTTGACCATCAGTCTGCGGATGGAAAGCCGTGCTGAGATTCACCTGGGTATCCAAACCTTGCTGAAATTTCTTCCAAAAATTAGCTATGAACTGAGCCCCTCGATCCGAAATAATAGAGAGCGGAGTACCATAAGCCTCAGTATTTCCTTGATGTACAATCGAGCATACTGTTCTGTGGTATCGGTGGACTTCACTGGCAAGAAGTGAGCTGATTTGGTGAGTCGATCCACTACCACCCAAATTGAGTCGAACTTTCGCTGAGTGCGAGGTAATCCTACCACGAAATCCATGTTGATCATCTCCCACTTCCACATTGGTATTTCCATAAGATGGGTTAACCCACCGGGCCGCTGATGCTCAGCTTTTACTTGCATACAATTTCGACATTTAGATACAAAGTCAGCCACACCCCTCTTCATACCGTTCCACCAATGAATTTCCTTGAGATCGTGATACATTTTCATAGAACCCGGGTGCACCGAATACCTGGAATGATGAGCCTCCACCATTACTCTCTCCCGAAGGTTATCCACATCTGGAACACATAGGCTTCCTTGACATCGTAGCACACCATCATTGCCGTCGAGTGAAAATGCCGAAGTTTTGTTGTTCAACTGCCTCCTTCATCTGTGCCAATGCTGGATCGATGAATTGTTTTTCCTTGACTTCCGCTACAAGCAATGATTCTGCTCTATTACGCACCATAACTTCCTTCTTTTTTGGGGTCGAAATGCAAACCCCAAGACTGTCCAACTGATAGACCTCCCGAGCTAGGAGCCTCTGATCCACCCCCAAGTGAGCCAAACCACCTATGGATTTTTGACTGAGGGCGTCGGCCACAACATTTGCCTTACCCGGATGGTATAAGATGTTCATATCATAATCCTTAAGCAATTCTAACCACCGCCGCTGCCTTAAATTTAACTCCTTCTGTTTGAACAAATATCGGAGACTCTTGTGGTCTGAGAACACATCCACATGGACCCAATAAAGATAGTGCCGCCATATTTTCAAGGCAAATACAACTGCTGCAAGCTCCAAATCATACGTCGGGTAATTCTTCTCGTGATTCTTGAGTTGCCTTGAAGCATACGCTATAACCTTCCTACGCTGCATCAATACACACCCCAAACCGACCCTGGAATTATTGCAATACACCACAAATTCTTCCGTTCCTTCCGGCAAGGCCAATATCGGTGCCAAGGTCAACCTTGACTTCAATTCCTGAAAACTTCTCTCACAAGCATCAGACCATTGGAACTCAACTGCTTTCTGCGTCAATTTAGTCAATAGGGAGGCGAGGGTAGAGAATCCCTCCACAAACCTCCGATAGTACCCGGCTAAACCCAAGAAGCTACGAACCTCCGTTGGGGTCGTGGGTCTAGGCCAATCCTTTACCACTACAATCTTCTGGGGTCCACCTGAATCCCCTCACTGGAAACAACATGACCCAGAAAAGTGACGGACTCTAACCAAAATTCACATTTTGAGAATTTAGCGTACAACCGGTGCTGATGAAGAGTCTGCAAAACTGCCCTGAGGTGATAGGCATGATCCTCCCTGCTTCGCGAATAAACAAGGACGTCTTCAATGAAAACAATCACGAAGGAGTCTATAAATGGCTTGAAGACCCGATTCATAACATCAATAAAAGCTTCCGGGGTGTTGGTTAGCCCAAAAGACATGACTAAGAATTCAAAGTGACCATAGCGAGTTCTGAAAGCGGTCTTGGGAATATCCTGCTCCCTAATCTTCAATTGGTGATATCATGACCGTAGATCAATTTTGGAGAAGAATCTTGAACCTTGCAATTGGTCGAACAAATCATCTATCCGAGGCAAAGGATACTTATTTTTTATGGTGACTTTGTTGAGCTGCCGATAATCAATACACATCCGGAGCGACCCAGCCTTCTTCCTGACAAAAAGAATCGGAGCACCCCACGGTGATACACTCGGTCATATGAACCCCTTCTCTAATAAATCCTTCAGCTGCTCCTTTAACTCTCTTAACTCTGCTGGCGCCATCCTGTATGGAGGAATAGATATTGGCTGGGTATCTGGCAATACATCAATCCCGAAATCAATCTCCCTATCTGGTGGAATTCCTGGAAGCTCATCTGGGAACACTTCAAGAAACTCGTTCACAACCGGCACGAACTCGAGGGTAGACACTTCTGATGTGGTGTCCGCCACCCAGACCAAATGATAGATACATCCCCTTTTAATCATCTTTGAATCTTTAAGGTAGGAAATAAACCTACCCTTCGGTATCACACCATTTCCCTTCCACTCAGTAACTGGCTCATTAGGAAACTCGAGCCTCAGGATTCTCGTTCGACAGTCAAGTCTGGTAAAACATGCATAAAGCCAGTCCATTCCCATAATAACATCAAAATCTACCATTCCAAGCTCGACAAGATCGGCCATAGTAATATGACCACGTACCGCAACAGTACCAATTCCTATAAATTCGCGCGGCAATGATAGAATCACCAACTGGAGTCGATACAGAGAATGGCTCATGAAGTTGTTCGGGTTCTATCCCAAAGCTTGAAGCAATGAATGAGGTAACATAAGACAAAGAGGATCCCTGATCAATAAGAGCATAACAATCAAAGGCCTGAAAAGACATGATACATGTAACCACATCTGGAGAAGCCTCTGCACTCTGGCGACCACTCAAAGCATAGAACCAGCTGGGTCCACCTCTACCACGAGCTCCTCCACTAACGTACCATGTCCCGCCGGGCTGGAGGACGTACAGATAATGTAGCGATGGAAGAACCGGATGACTGAGCAGAACCCCTACCCATGCCCTGACTGGGCACATGACAGTCTCGCTGAATATGACCTCTCATCCCGTATCTGAAACAAACCGGGGTATCCAAGTAGTAAGTCTCTATATGAAATCTCCCACACTTGGGGCATGGAGCCCTCCCTTGCTGTTGTGATCTCCCTGCCGAACAACCGGACTGATGGGGCCTCCTACTGTCTGAACCTGACCTCACGCGGCTGCTCTGCTGGTAACTGTGTAGAGATGGTAATACGCTCACTGAGGTCTGAGCATATGACTGGGACAACCCTGACGACCCTCTCCCCTGAGCTGATATCCATAAGTGGCCCGCTGATCGGGCCCTGTTGCTATTCTCCCTTTCCGCCTGAATCTTCAATTTGCTAGCCTCTGTGGCCTGAGCGAATACCACAATCTTTCCATAGTTCATGTCCGAGTGTAAGGCCGCTATAGCAGCCTCATTCACTACCAAGGGACTAAGGCCCTGAACAAATCGCTGAACTCTAGCTGCCATGGTCGACACTAACTGAGGAGCATACTTGGACAACCTCACGAACTCTATGTGGTACTCCCAAACACTCATGCTTCCCTGCTTGAGGGTCTCAAACTCAGTGTCATGGGCAATATTGTCTCAGAAGGCAAGAACTGATCCATGAACGCAACTACAAGATCCTCCCATTTGGCCGGAGGTCCTTCCTCCCCATGGGAGTCCTCCCACATCTCGAACCATGAATATGCCACTCCCCTCAACCTGTATGATGCTAACTCAACTCCCTCTATCTCTGAAGCTTTCATCACTCGGAGGGTCTTATACATTTCATCAAGGAATTCCTGCGCATCGGCCTCTGGATCTGTGCCTGAGAATTCTGCCGGGGCTAGCCGCAAAAACTGGTTAACTCTGGAGCTGGCTGAACCTCCCTGTCCGTTAGAGGATGCAGGGGTATCCTGGGATCCTAGGCCTGAGTGGCCACTAACTGGGTCAACATGCGGATGGCTCCTCTAAGGTCCCCATCAGAAGCCTCGAGACCAGGAGCTAGGATAGTGCCCGAATCAGGAATATCGGCGGGAGGGATGGTGGCACCCTCTGCCGCTATAGGAATAGGAACATGCTGGTCTAGCACAGACGGGAAATGTAGGTGCAAGGCCGGGGATTCACTCTCACCCACGATAGCAGGTACAATATTCATAGCCTCACTTGTGGCATTGGCCCCAAGGCCGAGTCCAGCTCTCTTCTTAGGTGCCATTACAGAAAAAGTTCGGAACAAAGCACGAGTTAGATATATATACTTTCACATTTCACTTCATCGCACGATACGGAATAACAAAGAAGTGGGAGAATTTCCTAAATGTCCATGCAGCCCCCCATTTATAGATATGGTCGACTTCACACCGATAAGTAGGGCTCTACCAGACACGGCTTCGAGACATCCTAGGACTCCTTTAAACCTTAGGCTCTGATACCAAGTTTGTCATGCCCCAAATTTGAGGGACATGACCGGCGCCCGACCGAGTAGCCCCAGCCGAGCGGACCTGGGTGCCTCTCCTACACCATGTCTTACTTACTCAATATTCCAAGAACCGGCCAAATAATTAATTTTAGAACACCCTTTTTGCAAAGCATACATACATACAATTTAGTTAGTAAAATTACCAATTCATTGCCCAACAAAGGAATTATGGATTTACATAAACTTCTAACCCACACCCACTGTCTACGGAGCCTCTAAAAGTACAACAGGATAATACAGTATTTGCCGATAACAAGGCTCCGGCTATACCTTACAAAACATCAATATAAACTCCGGACACAAGCGGCCTGAGCCACACAGGACCCTGAGAGGAATGGGGCTCACCAAAAAAGCTGATGGAAGACGAAGAGGGAGCTACGATCGGTGGGCTGGAGCACCTGCTGCGAATCTACCTACATTCATAACACGAATGTTGCGCCCCCGGCATAAGGGACGTCAGTACATTTGAATTGTACTGGTATGTATAACAAACCTTACCCTGAGTAACCTCTAGCCATACACAAGTAATATATAATAGAAGGAAGCAACAATTGATTACACAGAAGGAAAATAATCAAGGCAAACAAGTTATCAAACTCTCCTTTCCCCATCATCATTTCCACATTTTCAATTTCACAACGTTCTCGTATTTCATTTCAATAGTGATATCTATCACTTTTCACCCTTATTACCTCGGCCACCCTTATCACCACAACCCACACCTTATTACTTCGTGTTGCGTTGCGCAACCCGATCCCACCGAGCAATCACAATTCACAAACAATACCACAACAATAATAATTTACAAGGATAACCACAACAAATTTTAAGAACAACAACCACAAGTCCCAATAATAACAGCAACACAACTCACAAAAGGTTTAGGTGACTATCCATGCCATTTCCATCTTTTTCAACAGCCCGTTATACCATTTAGACCACAACAATAATTTTCCATGACTAACCACAAGGGATTTTATCACAGTTATTTCAATTTCACCCATTACGATTCCTCTCTATGATTTATTCCACAGGCCTTGCCACATAACACATTCTCAATCACAACTTAGTTTATTGTCATTTACTTGCACAATCA
Source organism: Nicotiana glauca (assembly GCA_026770625.1). Classification (NCBI taxonomy): domain Eukaryota; kingdom Viridiplantae; phylum Streptophyta; class Magnoliopsida; order Solanales; family Solanaceae; genus Nicotiana; species Nicotiana glauca. The sequence continues at coordinate 33,149 of MU729615.1, forward strand.
TATCGGATGTTTTAACCAACAATGCATAAGGCACAATATTTACATGAACTCACAAATATTTCACACAAGTAAACACATCCTGCTCACCAGAGTTTAACTTCGCAACTAATTCATGGAGATATCACATACCGAGTTTTCGGACACCAAACAAGGTGATTTTACAAAGGTTAAAGTTAGCCATACATACCTGAAGCTAGATTCCTTTCTAATTCCTACTCCCAATTCACCAAAAAAATCTAGCAACATCAATATAGTGCACCAATTAATACACATAACTTAGAATTGAAGTTCACAATTGCTATTCAAACTCATTTAGGTTATCAACCCCTCTTTGAATACTCCTTTACCCCTACCCAATTCCTCCTACTAGATTTTAGGTTTTTAATAGACATACATGCATGATTTCAACCATTATTTTAAGGACTAATGCAAGATACTCCCCCACCCCTCTTAGTTTAAACCAGAAATTCAATAGGAGAAGTTAGGGATTTTACCTGTAAGGAAAGGGGCTATGAGTATAAGCTTGAAATTTCCCAGCCCTGATGGTTTTGAAGAACCAAATTTTGGAGAAGATGACTTTCTCACTCAAGACCCTCTCTTCCTCTCTCTTAATTTGTTCAACAAGATTGTTAAAATGAGGGGGTTGAGGTGTTTTATTGAAAAGGGGTCGGGTTTTAAAATTTAAAAAAAAAGAAGCTCGAGCAAATATGCAGTCGCATTCTGCGATCGCCGAAATTAAATGCGGTTCGCATATTGGACCACAGAAATGCCCCTAAAACTCTGAAGGTCTGCCTGGGTTTGCGACAGGAATGCGGTCCACATTCCTATTATGCGGTCGCATTTTGCACCGCAGAATTGACCTCCAGAAATCCTTGAGGAATTTATGCGCATATTGATTATGCCATTGCATAATGGACCGCATTTTCAACATCAATTTTGACAATTCTTCTGTTTCACTCTACGGTAGAAATGCGATCCGCATAGCTGATTTGCAACCGCATTCTGGACCGCAGAATGACAATTTTTTGGAAAATCAATTCTTTTGATTTTTAAGTGCAAAATCAGTAAAAAGGGTCTGTACCGCAATACATATTCGGACCTTGGCACTACGAGCTACTAGGTTTTGAGCACAAGATTTACGGGGCCTTACAAATACACCGCTCACCGCTACTTGAGATATAGCCTGGTACAGATACAATGTTTTATCTTCTTTGGCTGTGTGTAGCAAGGGTGGGCTTGATAGGTATCGTTTCAGCTCTTCCAAGGTGTATTGGCATTCCGGAGTCCATTGGAAGATGCTCTTTCTTTCGAGCAGGGGAAAGAAGTGATGGCTTTTGTCCGACGACCTTGATATGAATCTACCTAGGGGTGCGATCTGCCCAGTCAGTCGTTGGACGGCTTTTACATTATTTACCACAGTGATTTCTACGATGGCCTTTATTTTGTCGGGGTTGATCTCGATCCCCCTATTTGAGACCATGAAGCCCAAAAATTTGCCCAAACCTACTCCAAAGGTGCACTTTTCGAGGGTGAGCTTCATGTTGTATCTTCTAAGGATGTCGAAAGTTTCCTGCAAATGGTTCAAGTGATCCTCTGCACGCAGGGATTTTACTAACATATCATCAATTTACACTTCCATCAATTTTCCTATTTGGTATTCGAACATCTTATTAACCAGGCGTTGGTACGTTGCTCCTGCATTTTTTAGTCCGAAAGGCATCACATTATAGAAATATATGCCATACTTCGTGATGAAGTCATTTCTCTATCCTCGGGGTTCATCTGAATCTAATTATACCCCAAGTAAGTATCAAGGAAGGTGAGGGTCTCGTGATCGACCGTGGCATCGATCAGACGATCAATGTTGGGCAGCGGGAAAGAATCTTTTGGGCATGCTTTGTTTAAATCCTTATAATCTACGCACATTCTTAGCTTATTTCGTTTCTTTGGAACTATTACTATTTTAGCTAGCCATTCGGGATACTTTACCTCCTAGATGGACCCAATCTTTAAGAGTTTTGTTACCTCTTCTTTGATGAAGCCATGTTTTACCTCAGACTGCGGCCACCTTTTTGATTTTACGGGTTTGAATTTTGGGTCTATGCTCAGCCGGTGGGAGGTTATTTCTGGTTAGATACCTATCATATCTAGGTGGGACCAGGCAAAACTGTAAACATAGTTACTAAGGAATCAAATAATCCCTATCCTGAGCTCGAGGGTCAACCCTGTTCCCAGGTATACCTTGCGGTCCGGGAGGTTATCGATCAAAATGGATTGCTCCAATTCTTCGATCAATGATTTGGTCGTGCCCGATTCTTCGAGGGCGACGAAGGTTCCGGGACGAAGAAATTTTCCTCGTTATCTCCAACAGTTTGCATGTTTTTTTCCTCATTTGAGGCCGAGTGTGTGGGGGTTGACGACTCACAGTGGACCGCGAATATTTCTCTTGCCGTCCGTTGTTCTCCATAAATTGTTGTATTGCCATTTCCTCTTGGGAATCTCACCATCTATTGTAAAGTAGAGGACACTGCCCTTATATCGTGTATCCAAGGTCTACCGAGCAAAGCGGTGTACCTCATGTCGCCGTCGATGGCCTGAAATTAGGTGCTTTAGGTTATGCCAGATGTGTTGATTGGGAGCATGATTTCTCTTTTCGCTTCTTCCCCGATCATGTTGAAACCGTAGAGGATTCGAGGAACGCTATTAATCTGGTTGAGCAATCCAAGTTGTTCTATCACTCCGGACCTGATTATGTTGGCCAAGCTGCCGGGTCTACGAGCACGCGCTTTATCCTTGTGTTGTTTAAGAGAAACGAGACCACCTGTGCGTCATTATGTTGTGGTTCTCCCATGGCCTTGAGGTCTTCCTCGGTGAATATGAGGGTTTCTTCAGGTAAGAGCCGCTGCGCCGCTCCATCAGTAGTAGATGTTTTTGTTCGCTTGGATACGGATCACTGTAACTCTTATGTCTAGCCTATGTTGTATGAAGCCGATCCTGAATAAACTTGACTTTCTCCAAGGTATCCCGAACTAGATCAGTGCCAAACACCTTGACTCCCCTATCTCAAACCAACCAAATAGAGATTGACATTGCCTCCCATATAAGGCCTAGTAAGGAGACATCTGAATACTCGATTAGTAGCTGTTATTGTAGGAAAACTATACAAGTGGTAGAAACTGATCCTAAGGACCTCCAAAATCCATAACACATGTGCATAGAATATCCAAAATCTGAATGATGTGCTCGGATTGTCCGTCCGTCTGGGGGTCAAATGTTGTACTCAACTCAACCCATGTGCCTAACTATCATTGCACTGCTCTCCAAAATTGCAATGTGAACTGCATGCCTCATTCAGAAATAATGGACACTGTGAGCATGTGATATTTGTCTCGCTTGAATTACTCCTATAGAATTCATAACATTAAGAATTTTCTTTTATTACTTGATTTTTTTAGGATTTAATGGCGTAATTTTGTGTGTATTTATATTTGTGTGTACATGATAATTCATAAAAAATATAAAAATAGTACATCTGTAGTTAGGATCCAATTCTATATTTTTAGTTCTATTAGTTAATTTACATTAAAAAAATGAAAGAAAATAACAAAATATTTCTTTTGTATTTTTACTTTTAATTTTCAAATTAGTCTTAGTTTTCTTTTAAACTAGGAGTTAGTTAATTCTTAAACATTAATTAGTTTAATTTTAGAATTAAATCAGGTCTTTTTTTTTAATTTTGTATTTTAAAAAAATCTAAAAAAATTGAGAAAAAGAATAGAAAAGAAAAGAAAATTCAAAAAATAGAAGTCCCAATAAATACCCGAGTTTTGAGCCAATTTGTAGCAGTCCTCCAGTCAAAACCCGTTCAAAATCAGGCCCAACCCACATCTCACCCGGTCCAGCCCCCAGGTCAATCTAAATGACGTCATTTTGGGCTCGAGCAATGAGGACCGTCGAGGTTTCTTGATCAGACGGTCCTGAAGCCCCATTGCTAAATATAAATATGTCTTAACAACCTCCCTACCCCCATCTCACCATCTCAGACCCCTTCCACTAGAAATGTAACACCGCTAATCCCCCACCATTCACCGCCGGCCGGAAATCACCTCCGCCAGTTGCGAGCCTCCGATGGCCACCAAATTTACACCTTGTTTTCTCCTTCACCTCCCCGTTCCAAATCAAACCTCAGTTCTCCTCAAATCTTTCCCAAACTCGTCGAATGATTGAAACCCTAGCCACCGCCTCCGTCATGTCCGGCGGCGCCGCCCCCAAACCTCATCAAAATCAAACCCCAGATTCTCCTCACCTCCCTCTTCCCAAATCCCTGATTAGTTTCCTTCGAATCACGCCCGAAGTTCTTGAATTTCAAATCAAAGAATGGCAGAACCCTAGAATGTCGAAGATGTTTGAATTCTTCTCAATTTCTTGAGTCCAGAGTTTGATCTGAGTCACGAAATAATGTTTTTATTTGTTCTTGGTGAAGAACAAACGTTTAACATTATTTCCAGGCTCGAATCGGAGTCCAGCCTTGTTCGACCTTGCATAGGTGAGTCTTCCTATTTTTCCTTTATTATTTGAAATTCCTTGTTGTTAGAAATTAGTTTAAACTTTATTTTCTGTTAATCCTTTCATCATGCAGTGTTCTAGGTTCATTTAGTTTTATTAACATATGCCTTAAGTCTTTAATTTTTATTTCTTATCGATTAGTTTAGTTAGATAACTCAACTAGTATATCTGCACGTTCTTTGATTTTTGTTTTCCAGTGTTTTAGATTTTTCTTTTCTATTCATGTTGATTCTATGCTAATTTTTGGGTTTGACTGATGATAGAGTGAATTCTGTCTGATTCCATATTTAATACTAATTTCTTGTTAATTAATTCAGAACCTAAATATAGGTTAGTTGGACTGTTAGTGATTAACTCAAGATTAAAAATGGGATTGGTTTAATGTTGAAATTTTGGGTGTTGCTTGATTGTTGCTTGAACATTTCCAGGCCCATAATGATTAATTATAGTTATTTTGACCAAGTGTGAAAGGGCTGGGGTTAGTTAGCATAGGTTAGTAATTTCATAACTAAGTTTGGGGTAGTATAGGTATTTTACAATAAAAGAATCTTCCAGTAACTGAATTGGAACCTCCTAGAACCTTCTGGATTGGGGTTTTAATTTGAAATTCAGGAACTTGGTAGTATAACTTGACCAACAAGTCATAAAATGAGGGGTTTAAGTAGCTAAAAATAGAAAAACGAAAGGAGCAAAGGCCAAAAACCTAAAGTCTTAAGCTGCCCAAGTAACTTGGCTATAAAGGCACTGTTACTTAGAGCTGAAGAGGCGCCCCAAGCGAAAAAAAATACTGAAAAGATCTGCAATTTTAGGCGACCAAAAACTCCAAAAAAATCACTATTCTATTGGATTTTTAGGTAGTTGAGGTTTTCAGAAGTTCCTGGGGTCATTTTTGAGTTTAATTGGGTTCATTTGAGTCTATTTTGGGCTTTTACTAATGTTATACATCTAAGACTAATTACTGGGCTGTTTGGTATCATTTGTGGGTTCGAAATTGGTTCAAAACTGCTGTTGATTGTTGCTTACTGTTGTTGACTCTTCCCTTCCTCTTACATTCCTTAATTTCTAGGTACATTTTTAGCCTCAAGTGATGTAAGAAGACTAAACCAAATGTATTCTCAAGCTTGAAGATAATTGCTACTTGTTTCCCCATGAATTCCCTACTGTTTCTATTTTAATTGTGATGGTTAACATTGTCGTATTTATTTGGACACTGATTTATGTGTAATAATGGGACTTTGGACTAATTTAAGAATTATGTGAGTTTTTTGTTTAGTAAAATTAGTTTCAGTATAGTTTAACCTCATTATTAAACATGTTATCATGGTAGTTTGAATGATGTAACATTGGAATATAACATGGGCTTTAGGACCAGTACTGGTATTCAACTCTAATGTAAGTTCGGGTTTAAGAAATGTGTGAAATGGATCTTTGTTTCATTTTTAGTCAGTAGTTTGGCTTTGAAATCAGGGAACTAACATATCATCATATTAAGTTTTTTAGTTCGATGCTTCAGGGTAAATGTCAATTATTTTAGTTAAGTCTTTGAATTCCATAGATGATTGTAGTAGTTCACTAGCTTAAAACGTTATCTAAATAGGAAATTTAACTTTAAAATCAGCAGTTGTTTGATTTAATGAATTTAAATTGTTCATTTGTTACAAAAAATTGTTAATCCTAGTTTTAAATAAATTCAGTGTTTTAAAATCCAAATAAGGACCAGCGTTTGGGTTTGGGTTCATTTATAGGAAAGATAGATAATAGGCTGCCAGTGAAGTAAAACAGGCTTGTTCCTAAAGGCCCAAATATTGAACAGCTTTATGCTGAGGCCTAGCTTTTGGGACAGCTTATTATAAGCTGAAGGCATTTTTCCTGGGCTAATTTTGAAGCCCAATATACTGAAGGCTTGAATTCATATTTAAAGTTATTGGTCTAATTTTCGTAATGCAAGTTTGGGCTTTCCAAGATAAGTAGCAAACTTGAGTTAAGGGGTCTTCAATTTTGGAGATCCCCTTGTTCAAGTTTAGACTTGATCTTGAGGCCCGAATTATCTTAAAGGCCTCTAATAGTAATGGAGTCATAGTGCTAATTAATTAAGTGTTTAGAGATAATCCTTAATAGAGAATAGTAATTAATTTTAGGATATTCCTTAAAATAATTTGAGGTGCGCCATTCCAAATAAAATAAAAAATTACGTGGCCCTCCTTAATTACTTCTATAAAAATATCTAGAACTTGGGATATGCCATTTAGCAAAGTTAACAACGCGCTTGTTGCTTTAGGCGCATTTTTTAATAATTTTACTTTCTTAAATTCAAGTGTGCATTTCATGTGACCCAAATCCGAATCCTAAAACGTTGAATAAGATGTATTCTGTATTGCGGGTGCATTTCATGTGACACGATCCAAAGACATATTTTAAACGACGTTCAATATTCTTTAAAAATTAATTAAAAGAGGTAACTATTCTAAAATGGCACATAGGTTCAAAATATATTAAAATCAGATAATTAAGCCGAATATGGAAGTTGAGCGACCGTGCTAGAACCACGGAACTCGGGAATGCCTAACACCTTCTCCCGGGTTAACAGAATTTCTTACCTGGATTTCTAGTTCGCGATTATTAAATAGAGTCAAACCTTTTCCTCGATTCAGAATTCAAACCGATGACTTGGGACACCATAAATCTCCCAAGTGGCGACTCTGAATCTTTTAATAAAATGAATCCCATTTCGATTGTCCTTAAATTTGAAAAACTCCCTTTATTATACCATTCCAGAGTTGTAGTAGAAAAAGGAGGAATGACAGCTCTGACAACTCTGCTGGGGACAAGAACCCAGAACTTTTGGTTCAGGGTTCAGAATTCGAGCTTAGAATAATTTTTATATTTGGCTTTATCTGATTTTTGTTACATGTTTGGGCCTAATGTGCTAAGTGTTACCGCTTTGATATTTTGTGAATTGTATATATAAACTGCTAGGAAACCCATCTTCTCTCTGAGTTTTCTAAATCATGAAGAAGGGTGCACTTCGTGTGACTTCTTTTCTATCTAAAATCCAATCCCATTTTAGAATGAGGTTCGGATAAGTTTCTAAGCCGGTGAAGGTTCTGTATTCCCGGTACGTTGCCTCCCCCTCGGCTCGAGTTGTCCACTCGGGTAAGCCAAGTCTAGTACAACAAACCCAGGTTTTGAACCTAGAATAACTCAGCCTCATAACGGACCCCTAGTAGGAATGTTTGTTTGCATCACATGCATTTGACTTAGGGGACTCAATACAGGGGTTGGGTCCGTCTAGGACAGGTGACCTGAAATGAAAAGACCATCCTGATGCATCTAACTTGATACTTGTCCATTTATTTGCTTTGGACTCGCATACTGACCGGCTATTGAATACTGGGAAATGTTGAAAAAGAAAAAGAGAGTTATGACAGTTAATCACCAGTTTTGAAAATACCAATGCCCAAATAGTGCATAAACTCTACTAAATTTTTGACAGATTGAAAAGGAAAAAGAGGAAAAATATTTTCAAAAATAGTTTGTTTTATTTGCCGGTGAAATGAAAGAAAAGAAAAAGAAAAATATTTTGTTTTCAAAAATAGTTTACTTTATTTGCCCGAACTACGCCAGTTTGATTCTCATAGGGTGTGGGACACGTAGGCAACCCCTATCGGGTCCAACTTCCTTTTTAAAATAGACTCAAAAGAACAAAAATTGTTTCTAATTAAGGTGATGCCATTCTTGTCAAAAATAGCCGAATGTCCCTAAAAGGGCGCCGGAAGGCTGCTTTTGCAAGAACAGCCACCTTTGGTCATTTTCCAAAGTTTTGGCTGGTTAGCCAATGCAGCCTTAAAATCTTCATCCCCGAGGTACTGAAAAGCCGTATTTGTAAAACCGGGTCTTTTATTTTAATTTGAAAAAGAAACAAGAAAAACGTCAGTTTTGTTTCGAGTCAAATAAATCTTGATTTTTTTAATCACCTTAATAAATGTGCAGGATGAGCACAACTGAAAATGAACTTTTCACAGTCCTTAGCGAGATCACCTTTAGGCTTCACATGTGATGCCATGATCTACAAAGAGTAGTAAAGAAACAGTGGTGAAAATCCTGGGAGGTCTCGTCAATTTATTGAATGTCAAGCCAAGATCGGATATTATCGAAGCTTTAATACATTTTTGGGACCCGACTCGCAATGTATTTCGCTTCTATGACTTTGAGCTTACACCCACGCTGGAGGAAGTCGTAGGTTATGCAGGCCTAGATGGAAACCTGAGAGGTCAATATCCTTTGTCACCAAGACCGGTATCTCCACATCGATTTTTGGATCTACTGAGTATTAGCTGGAATGTTCAGAATGAGGACCTATCTGAAGGATGTTGTACTCTCATGTTTTTGTATCAATGTTATCGTAATCCTCGGGGTTTCGAAGAGCCGAACCTTGGGCTGACCCATGCCGGAAATAGAAACAAATGGGAAGCAAGGCGGGATTTGTCATTCATAGTAGCATTCTTGGGGGTTGTGATATGTCCACGAAAAGATGGTAAGATAGAAATGGGCCTCATAGGGATGAACGATGTTGCAATTAAGAAGGCCAATAGCATTGTGGTTCCTTTGATCTTGTCTGAAATCTACCGGGCTTGGACTATCTGCCGGGAAGGAGGAAAGTTCTTTCAGGGGTGCAATCTGTTACTTCAATTGTGGATGTAGGAACACCTCTGCCACCGGGTGGTACATATGAACTACGGTTTGGCCGGTTTAAGTGCATTAAAAAATTTAAAGAACGAGTAATGGGTGTTGAATTTCCTGAAGGTACTAAAGCTTGGCTTGTAAAATTGAGATCCCTGACATCCGATAAAATTGAATGGGCATTTGGATGGATTCCTGGCACTGAGGTGGTATACATGCCGGCTGGAGAGTGTTATATTCTCTTAATAGGCATCCGGAGTATCCATCCATATCCTCCCCACCGGGTATTGCGCCAATTAGGAAGGTTTCAAGTAGTGATGAAGACCTGAGTAAACAAGTCATTGAGTTGGGTCCGAAAGCCGCATTTCCCGAAGATAAAATTCGCAAGCTATGGAATGAATGTAAATTTCTCGAACCTAAAACCATGGTCCGACATCCAGCTAGAGGAGAACTGGATCCTAAGTATAATGTCTGGTTTGGGAAAAGATTCCAGATTCCCCAAAGAGCTGCTAAGAGAGCTCATGTCCAGCAATTTACTAATAACTTACAAGAACAATAGAGTTGGTTGGCAAAAGAAGAAAGCTACAGGGCCAAAATAAGCAACCTGGAAAAACAAGCTATGGACCAGCAATTTGAAAATGGTATGCAAGCTGCTGCCGATGAGGGAGAAAAGAAAAGATTGACTCAGGAAAATGAGGCTCTCAGGGCTCAAGTCCGGAAGTTGAAAATAGCTATTAGAAACCTAGAAAGGAGTCGAGATGAAAGACAGATAAGCAGCCTGAAAAAGAAATCCCTCAAATGCCAAGATGACCTAGAAAAGTCAAAGGTTAGTCTAGCAGAAGCTCGGGCTCAACTGTTAGAAAATTCCAAAGGTCGGGATCAATTTTGTGTAATAGATGAAAAGAAAGTACGAAGGGACAATCACTAACTTAAAAGGAAAGGTAGCTATTCTTGAAAATGAGGCAGCCAAACAGGCTAGGGATTTCAAAACTGAGAGAGATCACTTTTATGATATGATGGCCCAAATGGAAGAAGGGATACAACAGTCGCAAAGTCAAAACCTTCATGATTCTCAAGTGTTAGAAGCTAGGAGTGAACAGATAGGGCGGTTGCTTCAAGAAAAAGGCAGAATTAGAGAGAGGATCCTAGCCATTGCTGACTATATTTTGGTAAAATGTCATTTGTGCAAGGATATGACTCGCACCACTTTCATCGCCGCAGTGATGACTTTCGTCAAGCAGGTTATGAGTGATTTGGATCACTTACAGGGGGATCTCGCAGATAGGCCCGCGGCGAGGCTAAATGATGCCCCGCGGGCACCAGGAGCAATTGAAGCCTTAATGTATTCGTGATTTCTCGAGTCTGTATTGTCTTTTATGTTTGTCTTTGAGTTTGTATTTCTTTCATTAAAGTATGAGGGTTGTTCATTTTTTCGAGTCTATGTTTCGTGTTCAAAGTCTGTTGGTTTTCAAGTGATTGTAATCAAAGTTTGTTTTATTATGAATATTGAAAATTCCAAAAAGTGTTTTATTATTTTTACCTTTCATTTCCAAGAACTACGCTTGGTATGATTCATGCAGGGTCATGATGCGTAGGTAATATCTATAGGATTCGGCCGTAAACAAATGAAAAAAGGAGAGAAAGAAAAGAGAGGAAAAACAAGATAGAAAAGAAAAACAAAATGAGAAAAATAAGAAACCAAATGAAAGAAACAATGGCAAAACAAGAGGGAATGAGAGAATAAGAACAAAGAGAAAACAAAGGCAAGAACGAGAAAAAGGAGAGAGAAAGAAAGAAAAAGAAAAAAATAAGTTTGCAATCGGAAGTAAGGAAAGAGTCAGGATGACGCAAGCAGTCGAGCAATTGCATAATAGAAACTGTTAATTGCTTAGGTGCATTCATTCCCCAAAATGTGCGGTTACCAAACTCTTAAATGCCCTAACGCTAACGTGATGGCTTTATTTTATCATAGTCATAGCAGGAAGGTGGTTAGTTTGTGGCATTCGGACGAGTCATCTATGCATGGTAGGTCAAACAGCAAGACAACCATGACTAGTAAGGGATCGGATATAGGTGTTATCGAATCGGAATTTGAGATGAAAGAAGAGGCCCGAAGGTTGAGGCGCCACATAATTGGGATGTACTAGTCTTGGTTTAGTGGGCACCCTCTACCCTCATTCCCCACCAATTACATTAAAAGTCTTGCTTCCGTCCCACTACCATCACTATCCCAAATTCCCAATGATGCTGATCTATACCCGCAACATGTCCCAGCTCCTCCCCATGCCAGCATCCTTCTATCTTCTAGTGAAACCTTGCTCAAAGTTCCTGATGCCCAATACTATGGCACAAAACCAACATTCAAGACCTCGGATCCATACTGGTGCACTCCTCATCTCGGGCCTCCCATTGAAATTGAAAAACCCACTAAGGTTATGGATCAAGTTGAGCTATCTAGAAAATGTGTGATGTTTGAAAAAGGGTTTTCAAATGATGTCAGGGGAAGTCGGAAAAAGCCAAAGTCTATGGTATTAGGAATGCCAAGCAAGCCTGTTGTAGTTGTGAGAGTATCTCCTGCTAACCCTGTTGTTATTAAATCAACGACTCAGTTGCTAGCGGCTAAGGCAAAGGATGTCTCGGGAAACTGCAAACGTGCAATAATGACACACAAAGGTAAAGAAGTGGAGGAAGAATGTGTTATCTCCAAAGAACTAAGGAAGGCCAAGCTCTTCAAGGGTAGGCAAATGCCAGTAAGGGAATCAGTGACCGAGGAAGAGGTCGAAGAGTTCTTGAGAAAGATGAAAGTGCATGACTATTCCATTAATGAACAATTACGGAAAACTCCAGCTAATATTTCTTTGCTATCTTTGTTGACAAAATCAGATGAACATCATGGGGCCATAATGAAGATTTTGAAAGAGGCACATGTTCTTGATAACATTACAATGAATCAACTAGGAAATATTGTTGGCAGGATCTTCGAAGAAAATAGGATCACTTTTGCGGATGATGAGCTTCCTATAGAGTGCGGACCACAATCGAGCTCTGTGTATCACGGTGAAGTGTGAAAGTTACTTTCTCACCAGAGTATTGGTGGATAATGGATCCAGTGCAAATATTTGCCCTCTGTCCACTTTGCAAAAGTTTAAGATTGACATCGCAAGAATCCACATGAACAGTTTAGGTGTTCGAGGTCTTGATGGGAAAGGAAAAGTTTCTGCTGGAGATATAATGCTTGAATTGATGATGGGGACAAATAGTTTCGGTGTGGAATTTCAAGTGCTAGACGTGATCGCCCCGTATAATTTGTTGTTGGGTAGGCCTTGGATACATGCGGCTAAGGCAGTGCCATCGTCGCTACATCAAGTGGTGAAGTTTGAGTGGGACAAACAAGAGATAGTTGTGTGTGGGGAAGAGGATTTATCCTTTCATGAAGATTCATCTATTCCATTTATTGCAGAGATGATCAAGAACCTTTAGCTTATCAAACTTCTGAAATAATTTCTGTCGAATGGATTTCGGAAGGAAAATGCATTCCTAGGCCGAGGCTATCACCTTCGATCTGCATGGTAACAAATGAGATGTTGAAGTATGATTTTGTGCTGGGTAAAGGTTTTGGTGCATGTTTGCAAGGTATTGTGCAGCCAGTATCTCTATGTAAAAATCTGGGTACATTTGGTCTGGGGTTCAAGCCTACAAGGGATGATGTGAAGAAGGCTACAAGGTTGGAAAAGAAAGCATGGCCGCCCTCTAGGCCTATCCCACTCCTCTTCAGAACTTTTGTCAAGTCATTGGCAGTGAAGCATCCGGTGTCAGTAGCTCCAAAGCCTGTGGTTGTCTTTGATGAGGAGTCGATTTGAGAGGGTCCAAAGTGTATTTGACGAAGTAAACACGGTAGAAATTGGGGGAGGTTCTGGTGACGAAAAAGTACATTTAGTTAGGACAAATGTGAAGATCAACAATTGGGAAGTTACTCCTCTTCCTACTCGAAGGGAGTTTTGGTAGTGGGCTTTGATTTTCTTTACTTGTCTGGATTATTCCAGGGTTGTGATTCAGATTCTACGTTCCGTCCGGTTGGATGTGTTAAACCTTGTTATCTTTCAATTTCAATGAAATGCAATTTCCCTTCCTCTTCATTCCTGATAGTTTTATTTTTGTTTTTCTTTTATTTTTTGTACAGTTTTTTTATGATGGTTTCAATGACATGACATGCATGAGGAATATTTGGCCCAGTATTAAAAGCCGATCCAATTCTGAAACAAAGTGTGATGATGAAATGGAATATGGCGATGATGAGTGGGTTAAAACCTGCCTGGAGCAATTGAGTTTAATCGATGAGAAAGGTTGGGAGCAGTGTGTCATGGCCAAGTTGCATCAATGGAGAATGGCGAGAGCATATAATAAGAAGATACGCCCACGAAAGTTCGAAGTGGGTCATCAAGGGTTAAGGCGTATTCTTCCACATCAAGCTGAGGCCAAAGGCAAGTTCACCCCAAATCGACAGGGGCCGTTCATCATGTAGCGAGATTGTTGTCCAATGGTGCTTTGTACTTAACAGACATAGAAGGCAAGTGTGTTGAAATGTCAATCAATTCCGATGCGGTCAAGAGATATTATGTATGATTTCCTTTATTTTAATTGCATTTATTTGTACTTGGCATGTTTTGGAGATTGGAATGATGAAGGCACTTTGTTCTGCTATCCAAATACTTTATCCCTTGTTACCCCCTTCGAGCCTTATTTATTTTCTTTCATACCCCTCTTTCGGAATCAGTAAGCAAAGCTAAGAAGCACAAGCGTGGAAGGTAAGTGAAGGAAAAAGATAAAGAAAGCAATGAAAGGAGAAAGAAGAGAAAGGAAGAAGAAAAGTAAAGGAAAAGAGAGAAAAAGAAAAATAAAAATTAAAAAAAGAAGAAGAAAAAAAAGAAAAAGAAGGGAAAGAAAAATGAAAAAGAGAAGCAAAAATAACAAAACAACAAAAAGAGAAAAAGAAGAAAGAAAAAGAAAAGAAGAGAAAAAAGAAGAAAAAGGAGAAAAAACACAACAACAAGGTAATTTCTATGGCATGAACTACGTTCGACCTGATTCCTTTTAAGGATACATAGGCAGCCTCACGATTTGGTCCCATCAGAATAAAATCCAAAAGTCCTCAAGCAAGAAACTGGGGCAGAAGTTGTGGTTGTCGTAAAAAATATGATTCCAAAAGTTGTAATTTTAACCCACCTGAATTGTTTTGAGCCTTTTATACCCTTTCTTTCTAACCTTGTCCAAAAGCCCACGTTACGGTCCAAAGAAAGACCTTCTGATCAGTCTTCGAGAAATGCCAAGTCAAGCAGGTAAAGGTAATTCATGTCAGGGCAACACTCTGGTTCAAGAAGGAAAAATAAAAAATGAGAGAATCTTGTTGGTGAAAACCTTCACAGGCACCATAAGGCAACGGGATCTGAGAGAAATAAAATGAGAGAGTCTTATTGGTGAAAACCTTCATAGGCACCATAAGGCAACGGGATCTGAGAGAAATAAAATGAGAGAGTCTTTATTGGTGAAAACCTTCACAGGCACCATAAGGCGACGGGAGTTGAGAGAAATTAAGATGAGAGAGTCTTATTGGTGAAAACCATCATGGGCACCTTAAGGAAAAAGTGAGTTAAGAAGTGAACAAATAAGAAAGTTCTGTTGGTGGAAAACTGTTTCAAGGCACCGCAGGATGAACAAGGTTAAGGATTGGGTAAAGTAATCAGGCTATGGAAATTCTGGGGCAACAAAGTACGGCAACTGAAAGTTGATTGGTTGGACAGATTGGGCCGATTAATCTGAAATGCATGTCATGATCATTGGTACCAGTTTCTCCACTCAGATAGGTTTCTTTTCTTTTTCCCCTATTAGTAGTCATCCGGTTTTGGATTCTTCTTATCCTTAACTCGCAAAGTCATTGCATTTCATTTTCTTTTGGGATTTATTTTTCTAAGATGTTCCAATATCAGTCTTGTTCTAAGCAAATGAGAAAGGTTTTCAAAGCTCACTACCAACTTCTAAAATTGCAATGCACAGCATGTCAGAGAATACTAGTGACAGCGCGATGTAAAGTGAGATACAAGGAATCACCGGAAGTTTCATCGGTGGAATGATTTGGTAATGTCAGGGGAAATGCAAGGGTTCAGATAAAGGGGCTAGAGGTGTAAAACAGCAGTATGGGTGTAGAACACACTGGTAGTCAAAGGACATGGGGTTCGAAAGTCAGTCAGAAAGTCAAGCGGTTCAGGGCCAGTTCAGGGAAGCAGGTCAAAGCAAAACACGGCAGCGGGGACATCCTCACCAAGAATGCCATCAACTAACCACCATTTTAAACTGACAAGATTTTTCTTTGATTGAAACTGGGCAGAAAAGATTCTTTGTTTTGTCTATTTTTGTTGAAGTCCGGAGGCCGCCTAAATAATAGAGGAATACATTTCAAATTTTAGCATTCAGGAGCCCGCCTGGAGAACAGAGGCATACATTTCAAGTTTCAAAAGTCAGGAGCCCGCCTGGAGAACAGAGGCATACATTTCAAGTTTCAGCAGTCAAGAGCCCGCCTAAAGAACAGAGGCCTACATTTCAAGTTTCAGCAGTCAGGAGCCCGCTTGAAGACCAGAGGTATTACAATTCAAGTTTTGGTTTTAAAATTTTAATATCTGGTAATCGGATGCCCAGTCACCAAACTGGGGCAGAAGTTTTTCTTTGTTTTGTCCATTTTGTCGAAGTCAGGAGCCCGCCTGGAGAATAGAAACATACATTTCATGTTTCAGCAGTCAGGAGCCCGCCTGCAGAACATAGGCATACATTTCAAGTTTCAGAAGTCAGGAGCCCGCCTGCAGAACAGAGGCATACATTTCAAGATTCAGCAGTCAGGAGCCCGCCAGGAGAACAACGATATTACAATTCAAGTTTTAGTTTTCAAATTCTTATTAATATCCAGTAACGTTATGCCCAACCACCAAACTGGGGCAGAAGATTTTCTTTGTTTTGTCTATTTTGTTAAAGTTAGGGGCCCGCCTGGAGAATAGAGGCACACATTTCAAGTTTCAGCAGTCAGGAACCCGCCTGGAGAACAGAGGACTACATTTCAAGTTTCAGAAGTCAGGAGCCCGCCTGGAGAACAGAGGCATACATTTCAAGATTCAGCAGTCAGGAGCCCGCCTGGAGAACAGAAGTATTACAATTCAAGTTTTAGTTTTAAAATTCTTATTAATATCCAGTAACGTGATGCCCAACCACCAAACTGGGGCAGAAGATTTTCTTTGTTTTGTCTATTTTGTCGAAGTCAGGAGCTCTCTTGGAGAACAGATGAATACATTTCAAGTTTCAGCAGTCAGAAGCCCGCCTGGAGAACAGAGGCACACATTTCAAGTTTCAGCAGTCAGGAACCTGCTTGGAGAACAAAGGACTACATTTCAAGTTTCAGCAGTCAGGAGCTCGCCTGGAGAACAGAGGACTACATTTGAAGTTTTAGCAGTCAAGCATCACTCGGAGAAAGGGAAAAGCATCTCATATCACAATTCAAGGCAACAACAAAAGGATGTCCCTAGGAGAATACAAGTCAACAAGGCAACAAGAACCACAAGGGCAAGTTTGAAGATATAGATAGGATCTTTTGTAATTCATAGATCATAGCTTAGTCTAGCTTCTTCTTATTTTTGACACGGTGTAATAAGGGGGTTCAGTAAGCAGTAGTAGCAGCAACAACAGCAATGAAATCACAGTTTCATGGTAGTCCCAGCTACCAGACCTTCCAGAACTACACTGACCTGATTCCTTTATACCCAAGGATATGTAGGCAACCTCTGAAGTAGGGTTCGGTCAGACGTTTTTCAAAAATGCTTCTCATGGAGTGCCAAGCAGCCAAAAATCTCTAATAATTGCTCATTTATCTTTGCACGAAAACCCTTCGTGTCTCCGAGTAAAGAGGGGCAGCTGTGAGCATGTGATTTTTGTCTCGCTTGAATTACTCCTATAGAATTCATAAGATTAAGATTTTTCTTTTATTATTTGATTTTTTTAGGATTTATTTGCATAATTTTGTGTGTATTTGTACTTGTGTGTGCATGATAATTCATAAAAAATATAAAAATAGTACATCTGCAGTTAGGACCCAATTTAATATTTTTAGTTCTATTAGTTAATTAACATTACAAAAAATGAAAGAAACTAACAAAAATGTTTCTTTTGCATTTTTACTTTTAATTTTCAAATTAGTCTTAGTTTTCTTTCAAATTAGGAGTTAGTTAATTCTTAAACATTAATTAGTTTAATTTTAGAATTAAATCAAGTCTTTTATTTTTTAATTTTGTAGTTAACAAAATCTAAAAAAAATGAGAAAAAGAAGAGAAAAGAAAAGAAAATTCAAAAAATAGAAGGCCCAATAAATACCCGAGTTTTGGGCCAATTTGCAGCAGCCCTCCCGTCAAAACCCGTTCAAAATCAGGCCCAACCCACATCTCACCTGGTCCAGCCCCCAGATAAACATAAACGACATCATTTTGGGCTCATGCAATCAGGATCGTCGAGGTTTCTTGATCAGACGGTCCTGAAGCCCCCATTGCTAAATATAAATATGTCTTAACAACCCCCTACCCCTGTATCACCATCTCAGACCCCTCCAACCAGAAACGTAATGCCGTCGTCCCCCCACCGATTTTTTCCTGCCGAAAATCGCCTCCGCCGGCGACGAACCTCCGATGGCCACCAAATTTACACCCTGTCCTCCTTCACCTCCCTGTTCCAAATCCAACCTCAGTTCTCCTCAAATCTCTCCCAAATACCGCCTCCGTCGTGTCCGGCGCCGTCGCCCCCAAACCTCACCAAAATCACACCCCAGATTCTCTTCACTTCCCTCTTCCCAAATCCCTGATTAGTTTCCTTCGAGTCTTTCCTGAAGTTCTCGAATTTCAAATCAAAGAAGGGCAGAACCCTAGAATGTCGAAGCTGTTTAAATTCTTCCCAATTTCTTGAGTCCAGAGTTTGATCTGAGTCACGAAATAATTTTTTCGTCTGTTCTTGATGAAGAACAAATGTTTAACATCATTCTGAGGCTCGAATCGGAGTCCAGCCTTATTCAATCTTGCATAGGTGAGTCTTCCTATTTTTCCTTTATTATTTGAAATACCTTGTTGTTAGAAATTAGTTTAAACTTTATTTTCTCTTAATCCTTTCATCATGCAATGTTCTAGGTTCATTTAGTTTTATTAACATATGTCTTATGTCTTTAATTTTTATTTCTTATCGATTAGTTTAGTTAGATAACTCGACTAGTATATCTGCATGTTCTTTGATTTTTGTCTGCTAGTGTTTTAGATTTTTCTTTTCTATTCATGCTGATTTTGTGCTAATTTTTGTGTTTGACTGATAATAGTGTTAATTCTGTCTGTTTCCATATTTAATTCTAATTTCTTGTTAATTAATTCAAAGCCTAAATAAAGGTTAGTTGGATTGTTAGTGATTAACTCGAGATTCAAAATGGGATTGGTTCAATTTTGGAATTTTGGGTGTTGTTTGATTGTTGCTTGAACATTTCTAGGCCCATAATGATTAACCATAGTTATTTTGACCAAGTGTGAATAGGCTGGGGTTAGTTAGCATAGGTTAGTAATTTCATAACTAAGTTAGGGGCAGTATTGGCATTTTACAATAAAAAAATCTTGCAGGAACTGAATTGGAACCCCCTAGAACCTTCTGGATTGGGGTTTTAATTTGAAATTCAAGAACTTGGTAATATAACATGACAAACAAGTCATAAAATGAGGGGTTTAAGTATCTAAAAACAAAAAAACAAAAGGACTAAAGGCCAAAAACCTAAAGTCTGAAGCTGCCCTAGTAACTAGCCTATAGGCACTGTTACTTAGAGCTAAAGAGGGGGCCCAAGCAACAAAAAAATATTGAAAAGCTCTGCAATTTCAGGCGACCAAAAACTACAAAAAATCACCATTCTATTGGAATTTTTAGGTAGTTAAGGTTTTCAGAAGTTCCTGGTGTCATTTCTGAGTTTAATTGGGTTCATTCGAGTCTGTTTTGGGCGTTTACTAATGTTATCCATCTGAGACTAATTACTGGGTTGTTTCGTATCATTTCTTGGTTGGAAATTGGTTCAAAACTGCTGCTGATTGTTGCTTGTTGTTGCTGACTCTTCACTTCCTCTTACTTTCCTTAATTTCAAGGTACATTTTTAGCCTCAAGTGATGTAAGAAGACTGAATCAGATGTATTCTCAAGCTTGAAGATAATTGCTACTTGTTTCTGCATGAATTCCCTACAGCTTCTATTTTAATTGTGATGGTTAACATAGTCGTGTTTATTTGGACACTTATTTATGTGTAATAATGGGACTTTGGACTTATTTCAGAATTATGTGAGTGTTTTGTTTAGTAAAGCTAGTTTCAGTAAAGTTAACCTTATTATTAAACATGTTATCATGGTAGTTTGAATGATCTAACATTGGAATATAACATGGGCTTTAGGACCAGTACTCGTATTCAGCTCGAATGTAACTTTGGGTTTATGAAATGTGCGAATTGGATCTTTGTTTCATTTTTAGTCAGTAGTTTGGCTTTGAAATCAGTGAACTAGCATCTCATAATATTAAGTTTCTGTAGTCCAATGCTTCATGGTAAATGTTAATTACTTTAGTTAAGTCTTTCATATCCATAGATGATTGTAGTAGTTCACTAGCTTAAAACATGATCTAAATAGGAAATTTGACTTTAAAATCAGCAGTTGTTTGATTTAATGAATTTAAATTGTTCATTTGTCACAAAAAATTGTTAAGCCTAGTTTCTAAATAAATTCAGTGTTTTAAAATCCAATTGAGGACCAGCGTTTGGGTTTGGGTTCATTTATAGGAAAGATAGATAATAGGCTGCCAATAAAGTAAAACAGGCATGTTCCTAAAGGCCCAAATATTGAACAACTTTATGCTGAGGCCCAGCGTTTGGGACAGCTTATTACAAGCTGAAGGTGTTTTTCCTTGGCTAATTTTGAAGCGCAATATGCTGAAGGCCAGAATTCGTATTTAATGTTATTGATCTAATTTTCGTGATGCAAGCTTGTACTTTCCAAGATAAGTAGCAAACTTGAGCTAAGGGGTCTTCAATAATGGAGATCCCCTTGTTCAAGTTTGGACTTGATCTTGAGGCCCGAATTATCTTAAAAGCCTCTAATAGTAATGGAGTCATAGTGCTAATTAATTATGTTTTTAGAGACAATCCTTAATAGAGAATAATAGTTCATTTTAGGATATTCTTTAAAATAATTTGAGGTGCGCCGCACCAAATAAAATCACAAAGTACGTGGCCCTCCTTAATTACTTCTATTAAAATATCTAGAACTTGGGCCATGCCATTTAGCAAATTTTCATGGCCTCCCGCAAAGTTAACAGCGCGCTAGTTGATTTAGGCGCTTTCTTTAATAATTTTACTTTCTTAAATTTGGGTGTGCATTTCATGTGACCCAAATCCAAATCCTAAAATGTTGAATAAGATGTGTTCCGGATTGCAGGTGCATTTCATGTGACACAATCCAAAGACATATTTTAAACAACGTTCAACATTCTTTAAAAATTTATTAAAAGCGGTAAATAATCTAAGATTGCACATAGGTTAAAAATGTATTAAAATCAGATAATTAAGCCGAATATAACAGTTGAGTGACCGTACTAGAACCACGGAACTCGGGAATCCCTAGCACCTTCTCACAGGCTAACAGAATTCCTTACCCTGATTTCTGGTTCGTAACTGTTAAACAGAGTCAAACCTTTTCCTCAATTCGGGATTCAAACCGGCGACTTGGGACACCATAAATATCCCAGGTGGTGACTTTGAATCTTTTAATAAAATGAATCTCGTTTCGATTGTCCTTTAATTGGAAAAACACCCTTTATTATCCCTTCCGGGGTGTAGTAGAAAAAGGTGGTGTGACAGACACCAACACACCTTGAAGACAAACAGTCTCGTAGATATAGCTCTGTAGAATAGGTATTTACAACCGGAATGAAATGTGTGGACTTAGTCAACTGGTCCACAATCACCCAAACTGCATCAAGTTTCTTCAAAGTTCGTGGCAGGCTAACAATGAAGTCCATGGTAACACACTCATCTTTCCACTCGGGGATCTCAAGTCTCTGAAGGAAACTGTCTGTCCTGTGATGCTCATACTTCACCTGCTGACAGTTCAACCACCGATCCACATACTCCACTATATCTTTCTTTATTCTTCTCCAACAATAGTGTTGCCTCAACTACTGATACATCTTCGGGGCACGCAAATGAATGGAATACTGCAAACTGTGGGTCTTATCATGAATCAACTCACATAATCCATCCACATTGGGCACACAAATCTGGCCCTGCATCCGGAACACCCCATCATCTCCCATAGAAAGCTCATTAGCATCACTGTGCTACTCTATGTCCTTAAGGACAAGCCAATGGGGGTCGTCATACTAACGCGCTCTGATGCGCTCATACAAAGAAGACCGAGAAACCATGCAATCAAAAACTCGGCTAGGCTCTGAAACATCTAGCCTCGTGAACTAATTGGCCAAAGCCTGAACATCTGATGCTAGCAGTCTCTCGCAAACTGAAATATATGCAAGGCACCGGCTACCATATTGGCCTTCCTAGGATGATACAAAATGATGATATCATAGTCTTTTAACAACTCCAAACACCTCTGTTGGCTCAAGTTTAGATCATTATGCTTTAGATTCCAATGATCTGTGAATACCTCGTAGCACATGCCCCTAGAGCTAGTGCCTCCAATTTTTAATGCATGAACAATAACTGCCAGCTCTCAATCATGAATGAGGTAGTTCTTCTCATGGGGATTCAATTGCAAAAAATGCATAAGCAATCACCCTACCCTCCTGCATCAGGACACACCCAATACCAATTCGTGAAGCATCACAATAATTTATATATGAACCCGATGATGATAGCAAAAGTAGAAGTGGAGTTATGGTCAAGGCGATCTTGAGCTTCTTAAAGCTCTCTTCACACTTGTTAGAACACTTGAATGGGGCACCCTTCTGGGTCAATTTAGTCAAAGGTGAAGCAATGGATGAAAAAACCTCCACAAAGCGATGAAAATAACTTACCAAACTTAAGAAGCTCTGAATCTTAGTAGCTGAAGACGGTCTAGCCCGGCTCTAAACTGCCTCAATCTTCATCGGATCTACCTTGATCCCCTCATTTGACACCACCTGCCCCAAGAATGCCATAGAATCAAGCCTAAACGCACACTTGGAGAATTTAGAGTATAGCTTCTTCTTCCTTAACGTCTGGAGTACAATCCTCAAATGTTGCTCATGATCCTCCTGGATGTGCGAGTACACCAATATATCATTAATGAATACTACGACAAAAGAAATGAGATGTGGATGGAATACAATGTTCATCAGATGCATAAATATTGTTGGGGCATTGGTCAGGAAAAAAGACATAAGAAGAAACTCCTAGTGACCATAGTGGGTCCTAAATGTTGTCTTCAGCATATCAGAATCCCGAATCTTCATCTGATGATACCCAAACCTCAAATTAATCTTCGAAAACATTCTAGCTCCCTAAAGCTGGTCAAATAAGTCATCAATGTGCGGTAATAGGTCTTGTTCATAATTGTAACTTTGTTAAACTACCTGTAATCAATGCACATCTGCATGGTACTATCCTTCTTCTCCACAAATTGAATCGGTGCACCCCAAGGAAAAACACTAGGCCTAATGAAACACTTATCAAGTAAGCTCTTGAAGTTGTTCTTTCAATCCCCTCAACTCTGCTAGTGCCATGAAATACGGAGGAATAGATATGAGATGGGTGCCCAGCACCATGTCAATACCAATATCAATGTCTCTGTCAGGTGGCATGCCCGACATATATGCAGGAAACACATTCGAAAAGTATCGCGCTACTGGAACGGACTTAATGGTAGAAGTATCAGCACCAACATCCCTTGTGAAAGCCATATATGCCAAACATCCTTTCTGAACCATCTGTTGAGCCTTAAATTATGAAATCACTCTACTGGGAACTTCTCCACTCAACCCTAGGCAATCGTAGCGTCGCCAATATCGTGGTCTTAGCGGATAATCCAGAATAGTGTGACATGGTGACAACCAATCCATGCCTAAATCATGTCAAAATCAACTGTGCTAAGTAGTAAAAGATCAACTCTTATCTCCAATCCCCCAATAATCACCACACACCATCGATACATACGGTCCACAATAATAGAATCATCCATCGGTGTAGATACATGAATAGGCATAACTAAAGAATCACAAGTATGATGATACATATGAATAAGTGGAACCAGGTTTAATTGATATTGAAGCATCCGTGTGGCACACTGAAAAAATACATGTGATTAATGTGTCAGAAGCGACTACCTCTGGCTTGGCCGGAAAAGTATAGCATCAAGCCTGACCACTAAATAATCGACCTCCTCCGCTAAGGCGACCTCGAACTGCTCGAGTCCCACCCCGAGCTGGATGGGCAGGTGGTGAAGTAACCAGTACGGAATTCATAGCCTGACCTCTCTATGAAATGGACCTCCTATAAGACGGGCAATACCTCCTCACATGCCCCAGTTCTCCACACTCGAAGAAACCTCGATCTAGAGATAGCGGGAGGGCCTGAACCGGACCCCAAGGACTAGGATAGCCACTAGAAAAACCTGGTACGAACGAACATTGAACTGATAGAGCACAGGATAAGAACTAATCTAGGAGGGCATTGAAAGATGACTGACTCGGACGAGCACTATAGGAATCGTGACTAGCTGATTCACTAAAATGAATTGAAAAAGCCATCTGAGCGGATCTATAAGGACGACCCCTATTGTGATGTCACTGACCTCCATATGAGGTACCACTGAAACTACCTGAAATACAAGGCATTTTTCCTTCATGTCCCTCACGCTCAGGACTGCAAACTGACTCCAAGCGCCTAGCAATCCCGACCACCTAGTCAATCCTAACTTCTGTCTCGGCCTCTCGAGCCAAACTAAAGCGTAAGACATAGTTGAGGCCATCAATGAACCTCCTAACCCTCTATCTCTATCTCTCTCTCTCTCTCTCTCAGTGGGAACCAACCACACTGCATGACGAGCCAGATATGCACACCTCATCTCACACTGAGTCACTGTCATAGTGTAGCTGGTCAAACTTCCCAAATGATTTCTCTTTGTGAGTCGGGAGACCAAACTTCTCTAAGAAGAGAACCTGAGAACTCATACCACGTAAGTGGTGCTGCACCAGCTGGCCTGCTTAACTCATAAGCCTCCCACCATCTATAAGCTGCCCTTGTCTACTGAAATATAGTGAATGCATCCCCATTAGTCTTCAAGATACCCGATGTGCGAAGGACCCACTGGCACCTGTCTATAAAATCCTGAGCATCCTCTAACTTATCCCACTGAACTCTGGAGGCTTAAGCCTCCCAACCCGCTTTAGTCCCTTCTACTCCTCATCACTAATGGGTGGGCCAACTTCTGCCCGAGTAGCAGCAACCAGCTAGGTAGGTAATACCCTTAGTGTTTCGAGTCCCTAAGCTATGTGCTTTAGAGTATTGCCGGCGAGAGTCTCCCTCAGCCTAAAAAGTGGCTGGTTTAGCTGGAACTGAAATCGCATGAGCAAGGCTCATGCATATAGTCAAAATCTAGGCCAAAGCCTCCTTAAGACATGGGATCACAATTGGCACTACGGGTGCCTCAGCTGGTACGATTGACTCAACAACATATGGTATCTGCTGCTCGACTAGAAGCTCCACAGGTACTATTCTAGTTGTAGTACGAGCCGTACCTCAACCTCTACCACGGTCGCAGCCTCTCACGGCCTTAGCTAGTGGTATTGGTGGCCGTCTGCTTGATCTTATCATACGTGTCCTCAGCATCTGTGAGAGAATAGAAGAGTGGATGTTCAGATTTAGGAATTAACATATCAGTATAGCAAGAATGCAAGAAAGTGAAGTATTCTAACGGTTTAGTAGCCTCTCGAAGATAAGCACAGACGTCTCCATCTAGATCCGCAAGACTCTACTGAACTTGCTCATGACTCGTGAGACCTAAGAAACCTAGAGCTCTGACAATAACTTGTCACGATAAAAAATTCCAACTTGTCATAATGGCACCTAATACACTTGCTAGGGAAGCCGACAATCACTTAACAGCTAAACATTTGAATAAACATACTTTAATAAACTCAAGAGAGAAAATTTCATCAATATATGATGCAAATACATGAGTATTCATGTGTCAACATGTACATGAGTACTACTAAGTATCAACATAAACAAAAAACTCTAGTATAACTGCCTAAGTAATAGAACAGTGTTGAAAAAAATAAAAGGAAATAGAGTCAAAGTCTACAAATGTCATAGCAGCTACTTTGAAGTCTTCATGCAAATACTAGCACAAATCTAGCAATCACC
This sequence comes from Nicotiana glauca, assembly GCA_026770625.1. NCBI lineage: Eukaryota > Viridiplantae > Streptophyta > Magnoliopsida > Solanales > Solanaceae > Nicotiana > Nicotiana glauca. The sequence continues at coordinate 58,845 of MU729615.1, forward strand.
ATGTCCAGATATACCTGAATCTGCATAAGAAGTGCAGAGTGTAGTATGAGTACAATCGACCCCATATACTCAATAAGTAATAGAACTAACCTTGGGTTGTAAGCAGTGACGAGCTCAGAAGAAGACAATCAGAGACCAATATATTTACAACACAGGTTAAATAATGACATAAACAATAAAAAGCTCAGAGAAATTATCAAAATCAGCTCGTTCATGTTATAGAAATTTAGTCATGCTTTCAAGTTCAACAATTAAAGCTCAACATTGATAGGAACATGTCAAACTTTATTGCGATCCAAAAACCCATTTTATACGCCCCATTTCTTTATTTAAGGTACAGCTAGTATAAGGAATGGTATATCTATATGCCTATATGTCAGATAAGAATCTCAAATGAATAATTTTACGGTGATAGCTCCAAGTACTCATACTCTTAGAAATACTCAATCTGTCTGCCAAATGACCACACAATCACTCAGAACTGTACGGGTTTCTAGCAACAATGTCCCTCACCAAAGTGCATGTGTATATATATATATATATATATATATATATATATATATATATATATATATATATATATATATATATATCAATGTGCCTGCGCTCACTGTTGGTATGTCGGACTCCGAAGGGGCGAATCCTATCCAAACCTAATATAAAGCCTATAAAGCCTGCTGCAGGTATAGCTCGATCCATATAACATTCACAAAACCAATATGACTTGTTGCGGCATGCAGCCCAATCTACAATAACACTAACAACTAGGCTCTCAAGCCCAACTCATTCATTAATCTCCCAAGTTTCAAGGGCACACAATCTCGTACCACTCAGTCCAAACAATAATAACATGTGATGTAACAGTGAATGATAACAGAGATTGAGATATGATATGCAAATTAAGAATCAAGATTGAGTATAGAATTACAGTTAAAGCAGATAACTCAAAATAATATAAATAACCTCATTAGGTCTCAACTAAACAAGCACATAGCCTAAACATTATTTCTAACATGAATCATAGCTCAATTACACTAACAAGTAGGGATTACACGAATAAAACAAGACTAGATAGAAACACAATACAAAAATCAACCTGGATCATGATTACCCCGGTGCACGCCCACACGCCCGTCACCTAGCATTTGTATCACCTCAATACAACACAAATAACATGTTTTCCAAGGATAAATACTCTCAATTCCAAGTTTAGAAATGTTATATACCATAAAGCGCACAACTCAATGCTCCAACAAATCCTTGCCACACGAATCGGCCTCGACTCAAATCTAGTTCAAACAACTTAATTCCATAAACAATAGCTATAGGAAATAATTTTCATAGGTAAATCTAAGGTATCTAACAAAAATAAAAAAAATTCAACCCCAGACCCACACCTCGAAACCCGATAAAATTTACATATTTCGAACACACATTCGATAGGAGTCCAACCATTAGGGGTGTTCAAAACCGATCCGAAACCAAAAATCGGTTCGAATCGAAGCTTAATGGCTTACTGGTAATGGCTTAACGGCTTAACGGATGGGGAACGGATTGACTTTTTTTTAATTAACGGCTTATCGGTTTGGGGGTGGATTATTCATTTTTCTTAACGGATAATCCGTTAACCCGTTAAGAATATAAATATATATATTTTTATTTATATATATTAACATTTTTCCTATTCTCTTATCAGACTTTTTATTGGATTTTGTAGTAGTATTGAGTACTTTTTCGGCATAGAATGGAAGTGGTTTTTCTTAAATGGTTGGGCGCAAAGTTTTATTTCTGTAGAAGTGGTCTTGAATATTGAGCGCAAAGTTTTATTTCTGTAGAAGTGGTCTTGAATGTTGAACTATTGGATTGGTTACGAAGTTTGTCTTTGTAGTATTTTGTTCTTGGTCCTTTTTTGGTGTGTATATATGCAAACAGTTGCTTCCAAAACCTTTTTAGTGTTTGTATATGGATAAAGTAGTATGTTCTCTCTTTTCATACTTTCATTTTGGTTTTTCTTCAATTAGTCATGTTACGACTACTGGCCTTCTTTGCCTAGAAGAAGAATAAGCTGCATTTTTGGTGATGCATGGTTTATGGGTAGATCTCTGTTGAAGTAATCTAATATTCATTCAAATCTATTATCTCTGGCAAAGCAAATTGAATGCATCATATTGCCTCTGAAATGTTATTTTTTAATAGCATTTCATTATTTCTAAGACGAGGAGAATGGAAGATATTTAGTGAATATGTATGTTAGGCCGATAAACCACCCGATAACCACCCGATAAGAGCTAAACCAATACCAATCCGCCCAATATCTTATCGGGTGGCTAACGGATTAATTCATTTAAAAGCCGATAACCATTAAGTCAAACCGTTAAAAGTAAAAAGCCGCCCAATCCGCCCGATAAGCAGCCCTGTCAACCATACCAAAATCATTCAATCCCAACCACAAATCGACCTTCAAGTCCCCAAATCTCACTCTCCAATACATAGTCCAAAAATTCCCAAATTTTACCTCAAACACACATAACCTACGTGTAAATATCAATAAGTAAACAATATTTATCAATACAGGTGATGAATCTTCACTTACCTCTTCCATTGTTCCCAAACCCTTAGCCGAGTTCTACAAGTCCAAAATGAGAGAAAAACATAAAACCTTTTGATTATCTATTATGCCCAGCAAAACCTCACCTGTGGTCCAAAAGGTCACACCTGCAATACTGCTTTTGCGACCAAATTTCTGCATCTGCAGTTTAAACACCCGACCAAGTGCTCTTGCGGCTCATGCGCACCTACGGGACAGCTTCTATGGTCCTGCCTTCACTCCTACACATCTGCACCTTTGGAGAGATTCCTCTTATGCGACACCAGCCAATCCTGCTCGTATTCGCTTATGCGGCTAACTCCCTCGCATGTGCAAGCTCGAATATGAGGAAAGTACCTTGCATCTGCGGCTTCAGCCAAGCCCAACAACCTCTGCTTCTACGATAAGCATGTCGCTTCTGCGACTTTGCAGCTACAGTAAAGACCTTGCATGTGCGATCACAGCAAAAGCCATATGCTTCAACAATTCCTTAAGTCCAAATCACAATTTGATTTCAATCTGAATTACACCCAAGGCCCCCCAGTACCACCCCATCCAAACATACCAACACGTCTTGAAATATGATACGAACTTATTCGAAGCCTCAAATCACATCAAATAAAGTCAAAATCACAAATCGCACCCCAATTCAAACCTAAAGAAGCTAATGAACTTCCAACTTCTAAAACCAATGTCGAATCCTATCAAACCAAATCCAATTGACCTCGAATTTTGCACACAATGTATAAATGATACAAACGACCTACTCCAACTCCTGGAACCAAAATTCAAACCTGATATCAACAAAGTCAACTCTCTGTCAAACCTCTCAACCTTGCAACCTTCAATTTTCCAACTTTCGCCAAAAAAGCCTCAAACCAACCTACTAACGTCCAAATCAATTTTCGGACATACTCCTAAGCCTAAAATCACCATACGAAGTTATTGGAATCAGTCAAAACTCCATTCCGAAGTCGTCTATACAAATGTGAAAACCCGATCAACTCTTTCAACTTATGCTTCCAACATTGGAACTAAGTATCCCAAGTCACCTCGAAACCTCTCCAAAACCAATCCAACAATCCCCGAAAGCCACATGACCACAAATGATCATAAAAGAAACGATAAATAGGAGAGCGGGGCTACAATACATAAAATGACCAGTCGGGTCATTACACATTCAAATTTTGCCGAACACATCTGAGTCACACTCAGACATTTCGAATCACAACCAAACTTCGCACACATGTTCTAATAAACAAAACAAACCGATACAAGATCTCAAAACTACAATAGGAGTCTGATAACACCGAAATCAACTTCCGGTCAAACCTACGGACTCTCCAATTTTTTAAATTGCCAACTTTAGACAAATAGAGCCGAAACTTCTAGGAACATCCGAATTTAGATTCGAACATAGTACAAAATCACCATACAAACCTATTGAAACTAATAAATTATGATCCTAAGGCCGTTTACTCAAAAGTCAAACTTTGGTCACGTCCAACTTAAAGCTTCCAAATTGATATTTATTACTTCAATTCCAAACCGCTCGAAAATAAAAATCAACTATGCATACAAGATATGATACAGTATGAAGTCGCTCGAAGTCTCAAATCAAGGAACGAGATGGTAGAACTCAAAACGACCGATCAGGTCGTTACACTTAATATTTATTTGGATTATTTTCTTGAATTTCATATAATGCAAATTATTTTTTGGCTTTAAATTCAACCAAATTTAAATACTTGCAGGACGGAATTTCGTTATATTTTCTTCCCTCTTTTTTTTTTTAAATTTAAAAAAATCTAATTTCTATCTTGACTTCACGTGGAATGAGAAGAAATAGCAAAATCGAAATATAATGAAAGAGGAAAGTTAAACCTTTGATTAGGTAACATACATCGTCGAATTAATTTTGTGAATGTATTTGCTCTTAAATCCAGATGGATAGGAAAGATCTAGCGCTCATTTTGTTTCTTACTCTCATATACTTTTTAGTATTTCCCCACTTTCTTATGCTCTTTCTTTCGTTTTCTATTCTCTACAAGTTGCTAGACGAATATTTCTTAGTCCCTTATGTTTATTAGTAAATAATAATATCTCTGAGGGGCATGTTATACTGACAAACATATGTTAGGGACCCTTGTTATCTTTTGGTTAAGCCTATATAGTTCGATGCTGATAGTGGCTCCACCTTTTTTCCATGGCTAAAAAAAGTCTAAGCATATCCCTTGCTCGATTGATAAACGCAAAAGCACATGTAATGATGAAATTGAAGAAAAAAAAATGATCGAGTAGTTGAACGTGAGATGGATTCAAATACACTGCATTTTTAACATCATGCAAACGAGGGCTCTCTCTCTATATATATATATATATATATATATACTAGTTTAGGATATGCGCGATGCACGTGTACCTTATATATATGAATATAATTTTTTTTAAATTTAATATATTTGAGTAATAAAATAAAATTTCAAAATATAAGCACTTGAAATGACAAATATTGATCTTATTTAGTTTAAAAAATAATCGATGACTTAGCTAAGCATGGAAACAGTTTAGATAATTTTAAAAGCTTAATGATCTATCACGTATCCCCATCTTTTATTTTAACATTGTATGAAAATGATTATTTTAGGTACTGTATATTCTAGACAGGTCAACTAAAAAAATCGCGACAGATAAATTATGTAGCTAAGTAGCAAAACTCCATCGCTTAATAAAAAGTAATGGCAAATTATCAAAAATATATCCAATTCAAGGTCATTAGTTACAATATCCTTAATATCATTAACTGAATATTAAGAAGAATAGAGAGCTTATTTTGATCTTCTTGCAACAATAATACTAAATTTAATTATTATCACCATTTTCTAAACAACACGATCATTAAGAAGTTATATAAAATTTGTCAAATTTAATTTGTATTTAAAAAATTAGATGAAAGCGGAGTGGATAAAAAAGATAGTGGTCAACACCACGTTACCTTTTTTATGCTAGGAAGGATGAATAAGTAGTTCTAAATCTTAGGCTTACTAACAAAAACTTGTATGAAACCATGGAAGCAAAATAATGATAGTTAATTACTAAAACTTAATTTAGCAATTCAATTCGGATTAAAAGCGTCTAAAATAGTTAAAATATATTGTTCTTATGCCTTTTTAAAATCTTAAGAGTGTATTTAAATAAGGAAATGTTTGACAGTCAAAATTATTAGCCAATTTTGAAATCATATCTCCAAACTCAGCTATCCATGCTGAACTCTTAGCCCTTTTGAAAGGTGTAGAACTCGCATTCACAAAGAATCTGTTTTCACTATAATCGTTAAAACATACTTCCAAGTGTTAATTTATTTATTTGAATCAACATTTCCTAATACACCATATACACTTAAGTTTGATCAATGATTGCAGGTTCATGCTCGGCGATGGAGCAGCCATTAGGGGTGTATATGGATCGGGTTGGTTCAGTTTTTATCAAAACCGAACCAAACCAACTATATCGGTTTGGATTGGTTCGGTTTTGTCGGGTTTTTCGGATTTTCGGGTTTTTTTTGTTACATGAATATTATTTCAATCTTACTTTGTTAAAATTATAGATAAATCTTTGATAAGTGAATATATGTTTAGTAAATATGAAAAAAATTAACAAATATATGATCTATTAATATATTCTAATGGGAGAATTTTTTAGTAACACATGATAGTTGTTTTCTTAGTCGTCTAACAATAACTTTTCGTTAATTTACTCTTTCAAGGTTAATACATGAGAGGATCCGAAATATTTTTACATTTTCTAAAGAAAATTCACTATAAAGTCTTAAAAATATAATTAAAATTTATATATTTATATGACTGTTTGGTTCGGATTTTTTTACTCAATACCAAACCAAGTTAAACCAAACCTAATTTGATTTTTTAATCGATTTGACTTGATTTTTCGATTTGATGCGATTTTCCGATTCGGTTTGAATACCCTAGCCGCCGCCCCACATCTATCGTGAGGCTAATACGATAGTGCACATTCTCACGAGTTACGCGAGTACCTGGGCCTCACATGCCACCTCAAAGGATGTTGATATTTTTTTAATTCCTCCCCGGCTTTCGTTTTTTCCAATATCGCAAAGATTGTTTTTGGGACTGCATCGTTTAGATCTATCCCGGATTGTAATAGCACACTTTAATTTCATGTTTTAAACAAAAGTACTTTCATCAAGCTAAAAAATAAAAAAATTCATTACGTAGTGCATGGGAATAATTAAACAAAAGGGAGTCCTTTCGTTTCATAGTTTTAATTAGTTTTTCTCTTCAATTTCATTATGTACTAAGATCTTTATTCTTTGATATCAGCGACATTTCTGGTGATCATAATATTTGTAGTTCACGAATGGTCAATTACCAAAGGTGGCACAAGAACTCATGAAAGGAAAATACTAAAAATAGACGCTGGAACTAACAATTATCAGGCATCCAATTAAATGGGCTTATGGTCTAGCAAGGTCATTATGACATAGATTGATTGATTGGTCGCGACTAATTTGATAATTGATATTTTTAGTAACCTTGTACTCCCTCTGTTTCCAAAAAATTGGCATATTTTTATATTTTCTTAATGAGAAGTATTTATAGTCATAAAAATGTTATGACTTCTTTAAGATCACTGTTGCGACCAAAAATACCCACGCAACTGTACGTGATCGTCAAGTAATAGAGTAGTAAGTAAAGTATCGTTCTCTCGAAGACTTGTGATCAACTATTGACTGACTTATTCAAGAGATGTGTCACAGAATTAAGATGTACTTATTTTACTACCTAAATTATCAAGAAATAATCTAACAAAAGCAATTAACCAAACAAATAGCAGTTTCGAATAACACAAAGTAGGCGAGGATATTTCAGGGTCACGGGCTAGTTAACAATCTTGTTGTGTCCTTAGCTTAAGATGACTAATCAATTTATCTGGGTTATTGATTGATAAGGTTTATATTGCTCGTAAGAATCTGTCGACTTCTTACTCGCCTGCTCAATTTAACTCAATAGCTATATTTCTATGGAGTTAAGATTAACAAGAACGCATTTACAATTCCTGTATTTTAACCAAACAAGGCAAGTGGGTATATGTCTATCCCAATTGCAAATCCGTTCCCCGAGGCCCGGGTTCAAGAACCTCCTCTACTTAATTCTATATGCAACCTAGAATTTCCACTTTCGAGTTCAACTCTAGATTCGTAGATAGTGCTTCACTGTTAGCTACGTAGCAAAATAATTAATAACAGAATTAAATAAACAACCCAAGATGATAAACCAACTTTATCAAATTAAACCTCAAACAACAATGTTCATGTTTTACCCATGACCCTAGAATAATTGGTTTTAGCTACTCATACTATTGTTCGTCACAATTAGGTTCAATTTCATCACAATTAGAAAAAACAAATAGAAGAAAAGAAGCTTGATGATCCAAATCCCTCCTTGCCTCTCTATGTCTTGCTTTAGCCTATGAAAACCTTGATAAAACTACTTTGGGCGAGCTTGACCTTATATAGGTTAAGTGAATTTTTCTCTAGATTTCCACTTTTATCCCAGTGAACCAGCGCTGGATTTTGGACTAGCGCTGCAGCGCATTTGGGCACGCATATGGCAACGCATTTTTGCTGATGTTCTGCCTTGATCGTGCATTTATTAGCGCTGCAGCACATTTGGGCGCACATAGCTCAGCTCTGCAGTGGCCTTGATTTTTTGCCTTGTCTTCAACCATACTCATGCTCCGAGGGGTCTTTGTTGCTCCAAAATGGTTCCAAATCATATTTTCTTGCATACCATAAGCTCCTTAACCTGAAATATATACAATTCACAATTAGAGCCCATATTTCATCAATTAATCATAATATGACCTTGGAATATAATCAAGCGAAGGCATAAATAATAGCTAAATCATCTAGATTTTGCCTATTATCAACACCCCACACTTAATTCATTGCTAGCCCTCGAGCAATCAAACTATACTCTCTAGAGATTCATTCACTCAACCATTTCCCTTAACGCCTTACACCTAGAACAATGTACATACATTACGCCTAGTAGTGAACACTCCTAGCCTCAAAGCCCACTCTTAAGTGCCCTGCAATATTCACACTTCCTCAGAGTACTCTACACAGTAGTCAAGATTTGCTTTTCCATCACGAATCATATGCCCTCACAATCTCAGCAAAATTATATAGATCAATTCACACAATCGAATTTTCATGATATTATCAAAAAAAAAATCACTCACACTCACAAAAGAAGTCACATGTATGCAAGTGGTACCATAAGCTTGCCCTTAATGTATATCTCTACTAATGTAGGCTCACTCAGTCTAAAATCAATTAGGACTTTTTCATGGTTTTAATGTGGGCTAAGGGACGGGTAGGACATATTTAGGAATAGTGGTTCACCCTCCTAAGCACTTTAACACATTACATAATCGCCTTGAGCGCAAATTTCTCAATCCCAACTTCAATTTCGCAACTTAAATCACTCCCAACAATGTTCCCTCTTTCTTTAAGCACTACTTTAATTTATACCCCACTAGAAAGAATAAGACGACAATTTATTCACCTATATTTTCCTTCTTTTTTTTTCAATTTTCGCTAGTGGTGTATTATTTTACAAAACAAGTGCACCTTTCTTTCTTTTATTGGTTTCACTCAAAAGCCACCCCACACTTAGTTCCTTCTTACTTCTTTTAGCGATCATCTCACAATTAAAGTGTTTTAAGAGGTAAAGTGATCAAAGATATCAATTAAGAACAAAAGGGATATAGGCTTGTAATGTGGGTGCCAAACAAAAGTCGATAGGCTCAAAAGGGTTAACTAGGGATGGATTTTATTTGTGATAAGCAATTAAGCTCAAAAAGATCAAAGAAAGCCTAAAATCACTTTTCAAACCGAACATCGCCTAAAATTTCGCTTCAATTCACATACCTGGCAAGTTCTAGACGCAAGTACACAACATGGACTACACAAAAACCTCACCACACATGGAAATATGTCTCCTTAGGAGCAACTCATCAAGACACTCCGTTACGAGCAATCAAGTCAGTAGCAAACAAACAAATTAAGGCACCTTCAGTGAGATTCAACAATTAAGACTAAGCGTTACACTCTAGGGTCTATTATGTTCAGGTGTGTCAACGCTCTGAGTTCACTTTCAGTTTATAGCTCGTGGCCTATTACCCTAATCTAAAAAATCAAAAAGAAACCAAAAATGAAAACTACCTATGCTCGGTTCAAGTCAAAACCCTTGGAAAAGAACCGCAGCCTAAGGAAAACTAAGGGGGAGTTGCTACACTACCTAAGAAGAAAAGTCTTTTTAGTGTTTTCTCTAGACTCACTTCCTTCAAGAAAATCGCCTACAAGATCCGTCATCAGGAAGAGCCTATCATTTTTCATTTTTTCATCTTTTTTTTTTGTTATTAACTCAGTCCCTCAAGAACCCCGTCGAAAAGGGATTTGTCGTCGCGCCGAGCCATCTACCTAAATTAACACACGACTCCTACTCGACAAAAACTATCAAGTCAATATGAAACAAACAAACAATATAAACACTTAATTCATACAACTACATACACATATAATGAAGGAATCCCCACCCCACACTTAAGATGCAGACATGTCCCCATGGCTGAAAATTAGAAAGAACAATGAGGTAAAGGAACTTCCCTCAGGTGTCATTCCTGGTCAGAGACAGTATCGGGGTTCGCGTTCCACGCACGCCCCAAAGCTCGCAGCCAACCCATAAAATTTTTCTCCGACTTTTCTTATCGGTCAGCTATCGATTCCACACGGGTGCTCAAAATAGTCATGGATGCCCGCAAACCTGCCATATCCTTCTCCATAGCAGTAAAACGAGACACTCGGGCAGCCCCGGAAGATGTTGTAGGCGCAGAAGTTTTGGTAGCTGCCATATTTTGCTCCTAAGCTTGTGGTGCGGCTCCTTCAGGCTCCTCATCACCATCCTCATCGTCGGACTCATCATCAGAGCTGCTTGATGCTGCCGCCTCTATCACTGCTGGCTCTTTGCCCGTCTTCACTTTATCCGCACGGAACTTGCCTTCTTTTTTGACCAATCCATCCACAACTATATTTTCTGGCACATGGGCCTCCCTGCATAGTTGAGTAACTAAAGAGGGGAAAAAGAATCCATACCTTTTTAACGAGCTGCGGACGAACATCTCGTCGTGTATAACCTTAGCCACATCAAAGTCGTAGCCATTGAAAAAGCACAAGATAAGAGCAACTCGTGGCCTATTGACCTCCGTTTTATTGAGCGACGGGATTAGACAGTTGTTAATGAGGTGCAGCCAGCATTTGGCTTCATAGGTGAGTGATGAGGAAAGGAACTTCTCTCCAGAGTCCATCCAGACCACTTCTCTACCTGGTGTACAAATAGTCTCAAAGAATCTGTCCTATTTTGTACGTGTTGGCTTGCGGCCGTCATCCTATGGCAAAGGGGGTGCAAGCAGCTGGTAAGCAGTTCGAATAGCCTCCACCGAAGCATTCACCGCTCATCGGCGCACCGTGATAACCCCGTTATTATGCTCTGGCACGTTGGCATAGAACTCCCTTGCAACCATGGCATTGCCCTTACCGGGCTCATTGAGGAACGTTTGTAATCCCCGCTTTATTATTTCATCATACATGCATGGACAAAATTGTTGGAGCCATCGAGTGTCAATACATCTCTCCGGAATAGGCTTTTGACGAGCTTTTTCCAGAAATAGGGCCTGAGCTTTGGCCGATACAAATTTGGTAGCATCAAAGGAGCGTGCAGGTGCAGCTCTTCGTGACCTAGCCGAGCCAGCTTGACTGCTCGATGAAGCACCAGTGGTACGTCGTTTCTTGGAAGGAATCATGATACCTGTAAAGCAACACACATTATCACAGCCCAACAAAAATTTGTGACTCAATGCTGTTACTCAGACTTCACACGCATCCGGGGTCACAAACTATATACCCATGTTCATTGGGACCTTTCCACAAACACATTGTGGGCATTAGTCCTTCACAACTCTTTTTTAAACATGATAGAGCAAGACACACCCACCTACTTTCTCCAACATTACAAATCACGGGGGATTCCACCCCACACTTATCATCTACTAACGGCACAACATATGGCACCAACATCTCTACATTAAAACTACACACAACTACTACAACTAAGGTATATATATATACACAAAATCTGGAAAAAAATCAAAAAGAAAAATTAGAAAAACAAAGAGATGAGAAAGAGACGGAGAGACTAGGGTTCATACCTGTGTAGAGGGGTAGTGGAGAAGAAGATGGGTGATTAAGTTGGTGGAATGTGGGGGAAAAACGCTGGAAGAGTTTGAGTGAGGGGGGCGCTAAAATGAAGATGGTAGTGTTCTTTTGATTTTTTTTTTGGGTTTGAAGGGTTTTGGGATTATGAGATGGAATGAAGATGGGTGATTGAAGGGTTTGAATGGAGGTGGGATTATGAGGTTTGAAGGGTAATTAAGTTAGGTTAAAAAAAGAAAAAGAAAACTAAAATAAAATAAAATACTCTACATTAAAACGCCTGAATTTTAACTGGGCATGCGCGGTCAGATGCGCTGCAGCGCAAAAAAATGCGCGGCCAAGACAGAGAGTTTTCATTTTAGCGCGCCCAGATGCGCGGTCAGGTGCACTGCAGCGCATCTGGGCAATGTTTTCTTTTCAATATTTCACCTATTCTTGCCTTCTTCAATGGCCTTAGCATCCACCCTCTGTCACCTACATTGGTTAGCTCTTCCTAAAACACAAAATTAATACTACAATTGTCGTTGGGTTGCCTCCCAACCAGCGCCTTATTTAACGTCGCGGCATGACGGTTACAACATGTTCTCAAACATCCTTCAAATCCACCGAGGCCTTGTGACATGCAAAGTCACCACCCCAGTAATGTTTTATCCGCTGATCGTTCACCAAGAAAGTGTCAGTTGAACTTATATCTCTCAATTCCATGGCTCCATGAGGCTTCACGCTTACCACAACAAAAGTGCCCGACCAACGAGATTTAAGCTTTCCAAGAAAAGCTTCAATCTCGAATTGAACAGAAGAACTTCTTGCCCTGACTCGAACTCTCAAAATTGAATGTGCTTGTCATGCCACCTCTTAGTCTTCTCTTTATACAATTTGGCATTCTCATATGCGTGTAATCGAAACTCTTCGAGCTCATCTAGTTGCACCAACCTCTTCTCTCCAGCCAAGTCCCCATCCATATTCAACTTCTTTATTGCCCAATAGGCCTTGTGCTCAAGCTCGACGGGCAAGTGACATGCCTTCCCATACACTAATATATACGGAGAAGAACCTATGGGAGTTTTGTATGCTGTTCGGTACGCCCACAATGCATCGTCTAATTTCCCGGCCCAATCTTTTCTATTTGCACTCACTGTTTTCTCAAGAATTTGCTTGACCTCTCGGTTTGAAACCTCCACTTGACCACTCGTCTGTGGGTGATAGGCAGTGGAGACCTTATACTTGACCCCGTACTTTGCAAGGACGTTGTTCAACAGTTTATTGTAGAAATGCGTACCTCTATCACTGATCAACACTCTGGGAGTTCCAAAACGGGTGAAGATGTGCTTCTTGTCAAAGCTTACCACTACTTTTGCATCATTAGTTGGAAGAGCCATAGCCTCCACCCACTTGGACTCATAGTCAACTGCCACCAAGATGTACCTATGACCGTTAGAGTATGGAAACGGTCCCATGAAGTCAATTCCCCAAACATCGAACAACTCCACTACCAGAATGTTTTGAAGTGGCATCCCGTGCTTCTTTGTGATCATTCCGGTTCTCTGGCACCTGTCACACATTTTCACAAAGGCATGTGTGTAACGACCCGGCCGGTCGTTTTTGAAATCTATGCCATGATTCCCCATTAACTGCTTTCCCTAAGTTCATATCTACCATTTTGGTTTGCCAGGACGTTCGGTATTAGAATTCGGAGTGTTTTGGGACACTTAGTCCCTAAATGAGAGTTTACGAGTTGAAAAATGGTCCGTATTCAGAACAGTGTGAAGATGACCTTAGAATGGAAATTCGATGGTTCAGTTAGCTCCATTAGGTGATTTCAGGGTTGGGAGGGTGTTCGGAATGTTATTTGGAGGTCAGTAGCTCTTTTAGGCTTGAAATGCCGAAGTTTGAATTTTTGAAGTTTCTGGTCCGATAGTGATTTTTTGATCCGAGGGTCGGATTTGAATTCCGGATGTTGCTGTAGCTCCTCCATGTCATTTGGGATGTGTGTGCAAAATTTCAGGTCATTCGGACGAGGTTTGGTTAGCATTTTTATCGAAAGCATTTTTGGTTGGAATTTAAAGTTCTTAGGCTTGAATTCTTGATTTAATCGGGTTTCCAGCGTTGTTTTGGGTGATTTAAGGATTGGTACAAGTTCGAATAAGGTATTAGGTGGTATTGGTGTTTTTGGTTGGGGTCCCGGGATGATTTCGGATGCTCAACGGGTTAATTTTTGGAAGTTAGAAGGAAAATTGCAGTAGGTTTCTGTTGTTTTCGCTTCTGCGGCTTGGGAAACACAGAAGCGGTCTGTTATCCGCATAAGCGGCGCCGCAGAAGCGGCTTTGAAGCCGCATAAGCGGAGTCGCGAAAGCGACCTGGTCACCGCAGAAGCGGAAGCTGGGCTTCCCTCCAATTTTTGCAGAAGAGGAATATTTTCTGCATAAGCGGAGCCGTAGAAGCGGCTTGTTAATCGCAAAAGCGATTTTGAGACTTCCCCTCATCGACCGCAGAAGCGGTCATTGTTCCGCAGAAGCGGTCCCTTGTCCGCAAAAGAGGAAACGCCTGGGCAGAAATAGGAAATATCGAGGGTTTAATTTCATAAGTGTGAAAATTAATTTTGAGCTCGGGCAAGGGCAATTTTTCGAGGGATTTTTATAGGCAACGATTGGGTAACGATTCCTTACTCCCTTATGATTAATACTCACTAATCTAACCTCAAATTCAACTTTAATTCCGGATTTTTGAATGAAAAATGGAGTAAAATTCTTAGACCTAATTGTGAGGATTTGAGGGTGCATTTGACCTCCGATTTGGGAGATTTTTATATGGTTAGACTCGTGAGAGTACGAGGGTTCTGAAAATGTAAAAATTAGTCGATTCTGAGATGTTGGTTGGAGGGGCATTTTGGTCGTTTTACCTATTTTGCGCCCTAGTTTTGATTTTATTAGTGGAATCAGTTAATTGTAATATTATTTACAATATGAAATTGGTTTGA